>JAECUM010057300.1:0-5000 GCA_016617855.1 Megalonaias nervosa
AAAATGGAATTCTTATGAGAAAAATGGAGATCTCCTGAGGTACCTGCTAATGACGAGTGGTCAGTGAACTATCAGATTGTAGTTCCAAAATCTTACAGACAGGAAATACTTAGTTTGGCCCATGAAACTCCTCTGGCTGGTCATTTAGGGATAAATAAAACTTATAACAAGATCTTGACTCACTTTTATTGGCCGAAAATCAAAAGTGATGCTTGTAAATTGTGTAGATCTTGTCATACTTGTCAAATGGTAGGAAAACCCAATTAGAAGATACCTAAGGCTCATCTGCAACCAATTCCTGCATTTGACGAACAATTTAGCAGAATTATGGTAGATTGTGTTGGTCCTTTACCTAAGGCAAGTCAGGCAACCAATATTTGTTGACCATTATGTGTGCGTCAACAACATTCCCAGAAGCAATTCCTTTGAGGAATGTTATAGTTAGAGCTTTGATAATGCTTTTTACTCAATTTGGCCTTCCCAAATCTGTTCAATCAGGTCAAAGGTCAAATTTCATGTCTGGACTTTTCCAGCATGTTATGCTTGAATTTGGTACTCCGCAATTCAAGTCAGAAGTGAAACTATGGTTTCACAAAACTTTACTTGAGAGAATATTTGAGTCTTGTAACAGAGTTCATTCTCTCTTGCTCATTCTTCGAAATTTTCTTCAAGTTAGATTTTACGGTTCTTACAAAGTAAAGAAAGAAATGAATGAGTTAAATTATAATTATAGTACTCTGGTATAAATAAATTAATGGATACTAGTATATTGAAAGAGATAGCCAACTAAATCATACAATTAATTTAGTTGTACCTGTCCCACCAACTGAGGATTTAAGTGAAGAACTTCAATTGGACACCGTTGATCTTGGAGCAACAAATCCTCGGAATTCGGAAGTTATGAAAGATATAGACCAGAAACTTTTACATTTGCAAGAACAAGAAAAAAATTAACTTAAAAACAGTTATTATTCGAATATGAGCATTTGTTTCCGGATATCCCTACGAGGACAAACCAAATTTTTTCATGACGTTGAAATTGTAGATTCAAAACCTGTGAAACAACACCCATACAGAATGAACCTCTCAAACAGCAATACTTGGAAAAGGAAATTCAGTATTTGTTGGAGAACGATTTCATAGAGCCCAGTAAAAGTGATTGGAGTTCACCATGCATACTTGTTCCGAAACCGGATAAAACTTCCCGTATGTGCACTGATTATAGGAAGGTGAACAGCGTGACAAAAACAGATTCATTTCCGTTACCAAGGATCGATGATTGCATTGATAAAATTGGAAATGCCAAGTACGTCACCAAATTTGACCTTCTGAAAGGATTTTGGCAAATTCCACTTACGGAAAGAGCGAAAGAAGTTTCGGCGTTTGTGACTCCAGATGGACTTTATCAATATAAAGTAATGCCGTTTGGGATTAAGGGTTCTCCAAGTACGTTTCAACGCTTGATGAATATGATTACTTCCGGTCTAGATAATTGTGATGCTTATATTGATGATGTCATCATCTACAACGAGACCTGGAAAGGACATCTAGCCACGATTCGGAAATTCTTTGAAAGACTCACTGATGCTAATTTGACAATCAATTTATCTAAAAGTGAGTTCTGCCGTGCTTGTGTAACTTTCCTAGGACATATTGTGGGACATGGTCAAGTTAAACCTATTGATGCTAAGGTGAAGGCTATCTCTAATTTTCCTGTGCCTGTCAGTAAAAAGCAATTAATGCGATTTTTGGGTATGGCCGGATACTAACGAAAGTTTTGTTCCAATTTTTCCAATATTGCTGAACCTCCGACAAATTTGTTAAGTAAGAGAAACAAGTTTCTTTGGACCGAAAAATGTCAGGAAGCTTTCGATAGGTTAAAAGCCATACTCAGAAGTGTGCCGGTTCTAACAGTTCCAAATTTCAATCAGTCTTTTAATTTGTCTGTGGATGCAGGTGATGTTGGGGTTGGTACAGTATTGATTCAAGAAGACAGAAATGGTGTTGATCACCCAGTGTGCTATTTCTCTAAGAAATTAAATAAGCACCAAAGAAATTACTCAACAATCGAGAAGGAATGTTTGGCTTTAATATTGGCATTACGGCATATTGAAGTTTACATTAGCTCGGCTCCTTCTCCGGTTGCTGTGTATAGTGATCACAACCCCCTTACTTTCATCGACAAGATGAAAAATAAAAATCAAAGATTATTAAGGTGGAGTTTGTTTTTGCAAGAGTATAATCTGAACATCAGGCACATCAAAGGAAAAGACAATTTGATTGCAGATGCACTTTCCCGTGTATAGAAATATTATTTCATATACACTTTATATAATTCATAAGAATTTTCGTGTAATTTTGTTTACCTCATGTATAATTTCCATATGGTAAAAAGAAAGCTTTATTACATAAAGCTTTCTTTTTTCTTTATGGGGAGAAGTGTTACGTATATGTAATTAAATTGTTTGTGTGCTAGTTTTGGAATTCTTTTTTATTTTATTTTTGTTTCATTACATTTGATTGTAATGATTATTGAAAGGATTCGAAATTCTTTTTCAGTAATTCGATATTTTCTTTTAGCAAATGTTGTTTATTTTGGACGTAAAACGTGTTACATGAGAATTATTTTTAGTTAACCTAGTTCGTCTTGGGTTGGCAAGAACGTAAACAGGCAGTTAAAATGATTGGTCAGTATCAGGACCATACTTTGATTGCGTGATCACTATGTGTAAAGAACGTTTCTTTATTATTGATTCTTAAGTGGGGCTACACTGGCGTACGTGATAGATCTCTTGTAGTAAGAGACCACATGACCCATCTCGCGAGACTTGAAATGATGTTTTTGGGGTTTAAATACGCATTCTTAATATTCTTCTGGCAGAGTCGTTTTAACATCTTGAAGGAACAAGGTGTTATTTTTATTTGTTGCCAGATTGTTTGTTTTTCATCTGATTTTTGGATTTAATAATTTATTCTCCTGGAAACTCAACAAGTTGACTTTTTTATAAAAAATTCAGAAAGATATTCATGGAAATTTATTCTGGAATTATTCGGAAACAAAAACTGTGATTCAATTGAGGAATTGTTGATATTCGTACATGGACCACATCTGACGTCATCGCCTTCCATATTTGTACGTCGTCGAGATTCGAACCTGGATTCTAATAGAATTATTTAGTGATAGGACTTGTATTTTTCATTCTTAGGATCAAATTTTGGATTCTATTCACAAACCCTAAGTCCTATTTACCAATGTTTACATTGTTTTCTAGGGAAATAAATTATTTTGTTAAAATACACAAAGCTTGTTGACTTCACTCTTTTCTTCTGTTACATTTGTACAAGCCTACATGAGAGTATACTGAATCTGGGTCACTTGAACTGTATACACCTGTGTAACTTAACCCGTGTATGTGTGTAACTTCACCTGGTACGTGTAACGCTATTTGTATGTGTATAATTTGATCTATGTATGTGTAAGATATCATTTGTATGTGGAACCTAACTTCTGTACATGTGTGTGACTTGACTTGCGTTGTGTATATGTGTAAGTTGACCTGTGTATGAGTGGAACTTGACCTCTATTAAGTTCAACAAATCATTGTGCATGTAACTTGAGCACTAAGCACCTATCTGACAGCTATGTGCATGCATTGCAGTGTTATGAGTGAATATAGATATAAAAATGAAAGCAATCGCCCCCCCCAAAAAAAATTGTTGCTTGATGACATAAGTCCACTGTGGTACTAAGTGCATTTATTTTACACATATCACGTGACACTGAAAATCCAAGACTGCCGCCATTGCGTGAAGTGAATGGTCATTTTGTTATTTAACTTGTGACACCAGATAGTCCCATAATCCCTGAAAGTACGTCAACTAGAGGCAGAAACATTATGAACGGAAGTGGAATTATATGACGTCATGACCCGAGGGCTAAAGCATTCCTAATACCCTCGTCTCTTTCCGATGCGAGTCGAATGACGTCGACGATAACCGAGAGGTAATCGATGTGATGCTTTTCGAATTCAGTTTTTGGCGTACAAATATCCGTTAAATGTGTCAAGATTATATTCCTTCACAATAACAGGAGTTGAAAATAGCTCTGAACAACCTTTCAGCAATAAATGAAATACCTGTACGTTTTTATTTTGAATGGGAATCCTGCAGTTTTCTAATTAAACAATTGAGGAAATACTTCGATTTCAATAGCCACACACCAATTCTTTACGTTTCTGATAGGATGACACGTCATCAAGTCAATGTGACGTCATTAGGATTTCATGGTGTAATGGGGGCGCTCACCAATTATTATGTACTTTTGAGAGAGTGATGTATGTAAGGTGAAGTTGTTTGTATTTGAAACATGCACAGTGGAGAGAATGTTGGCATACCTCTATATTACTTGATGTAATGTGGCTGACATTTCTTTCGATATTGTACTTAAGGAAATTGTACATGATCTAAGCACACTGCTGCCTAAACTGACTTCTCCCTTGTGCTAAAAAAATCACCCTGAATTACTCTAAAGTACACCATCTTTAGCAGCTATTAAAATTGGAAAAATGAATTTTGCCCAGCTAGACAACACCAGCGTCTGAAAGTGCAATGAAAGAATTACCAAATATATAAACTGTAAATAAAGTTATCAGCTCTTTTTTTTTTTTTTTTACAATTTACCTCTAAAGCCCAAGAAGTGAACATGGCCAAGTGGAGCTAGCAGTGTTTTGAAAGATGCAAATCTGGAGTAAGACCAAGCTGTATCATCTATAACCCATATTACACCCATCAGTCATACACCAAAATAAAGGGAATTAAAGGTTCCTGGAACAATACCTAAGCACAAGGTCTTTTTTTAAAATAGCCAGTATAACCAGTGAAGGAACCCAGGGAAAGTCTTTATCTTTAAAATTGCAAATTACGAAACTGTAGAGCGCCACCAGAGATTGAGGGCAGATCAAAATGGCCATTATTTACAAACGAAGTTTTCTCTAGCATGC
>JAECUM010057300.1:10000-12770 GCA_016617855.1 Megalonaias nervosa
ATAAGGTAACTTGAAAATGACTTTAAGAATAAACTGAGAATTACTTAAAAGGAGCTGGAATAACTGATCAGGAAGACTTTAATTTACTTCCAAAATAAATGGAAGGAAGCTAAAAAGTTCTTGAAAATAAAGCTAAAGAAAATATAAAGTTTCTAAATCAAGTGTAAATATACTTCACATAGATGAAAAAAGTCATCGTAGAGTTGAACTTGTAACACAAACATTTAAGAAAATTAAAGAACATAAACTATTATGTCTTCCGACAGCATCTGAGGACTTACCCGGTGTTGAAATGGGCTACAATATTTATAATTTGATCACTTACTGGTGAACTTGCTGCTAGAAAATAATGTGTAATATACTATTGTATATACAAATACACCTATTTAAGAACCAGCAAAAATCTGTTAGGTATGTTTAGCAGGATTCGGATAAAGGAAATCCATTAGGATAAATAAATTTAGGTGCCCATTTCTTTGAGCCAGTTTACGATTGACTATCTGGTTGCACAAGGGATACTGCCAGACAAAATAACCAAATAATTAATCTGTTAGAACGGTAGATAATGTTGGTGTGGCTAGAGTTACACCTGCTAGTATAAGCGTTATGATGAAATTTACTATAGGACTTTTAATAACTCTAGTTTCTACAGGGTTTGGTGCATCGTTACGTTTTGTTGCTAAAGCTTCAAAAGACAGGCTGGTATAATCAAGTTCTATATCTCACATCAGCTGTTAGTGATATTACTCACTATGACTTACGTAATGTAAACAATTTCCAGTTTGCACAGGTTATAACAAGTTTATATTACAACTTGTTTCTGCCTTCGACCATTCGAGAATGGAATACATTTTCTACCTAGACTCGTCAAATAGACTCCATTATCAACTTCAAAAGCACATTAAATACATAAAATTTTCCTGCAGTAGAAGAAAATTTCAAATTATTCATGCCACTTAAAAAACAAATTTCAGTACACTTAATCAACATTTATTTACAAAGAATATAATCGGAAAGCCACTTTGCAGATGTGGACCTGTAGAAAGTATATAACACTTCTTCTGTTCTTGCGTTTATTGCCAAGAACAACGCATCGAACTGTTTCAGTCCCTCTCACAATGTGGTAATTTAATTTTAAATACCCTCTTGAACAGATGCAAAGAGCAATTTCAGACATTGTTCCAAAAAAGAGTTGTTATCGACTTCGCAGCGACGCTCCCAAAAAGGAAGCACTGTTCACTTTTAATCTCGCTTTTTGTTCCTTTATTTAAAATTTATTTATTTGTTTATTTTTACGTCCCCTTTCTTTTCTCTCCTCTATTTTCTCAACTTTCAAAGTCATGTCTGACACATTTTAATTGACAATTTCTCATTTTTAACTTCCTTCTTCTCGCTATCCTCGTCTTTCTCCTGCTCCATTAATCTTCATCTTCCTGCTTTAAAACACATTGGTCAAGTGCTAATGTTTCACCAAGAGTCTCTTTACGTTGACTATCAAAATTTTTTTTTCTTCGTCATTAAAACTTAATATCTTCCAACATATATATATATATATATATATATATATATATATATATATATATATATAGAGAGAGAGAGAGAGAGAGAGAGAGAGAGAGAGAGAGAGAGAGAGATTTGTATCGTTAAAGGAGAAGAACATTATAAGCCAATGGCTTAGATTAAATCATTTAAATTGTATATTGTACCTCTTATAATCTCCCATTACAAATTTTTTGAACACATATATTTAAATTCTATAGTCAAAATAGTCAGAAATACTAGAAAGCAATTCTTTAATACAGGTTTCTAGCAGTAGAATTAAATCATGGTTAGTTCATACACGTAATAGAAATGTTCATGCAAATTCGCACGCACTTTTTGGACTAATTTATACCAGGAAGGTCTAGGAAAATGGGCATTAGATTTAATCATAATAAGATAAATGCTAGGTGGGTGGAAGGTGTAGAATATAAAAATATTATTTTTATATTATGGCACCAACTTTATGAAATAGATTCTTAGTATTTCACAGATTTATTTATTGATTGATTATTTGTTTGTCTGCTTGAAAATACACCATTTGTATTCGGGATTACATTTGCTCTCCGTCCTTATGTAAACATTTCTTTATCCCACCTCCTTTATGTAAAACTCTGTAATCCATCCCCTTCCTTGGATAGGTTGGTGTGTGTGTGTGTGTGTGTGTGATGTTTTCTGTCCCTTCTTGTATCCTAGATGTAACACTGCTGAGGAAGTGAGTAAGCCCTTGTCTTTAATAGTCATTTTACTACACTGATAACTAATTTCTTTTAAAGGATTTCTTATATACTAAATGTTTCTTTGAAAACTATTAATAAATTTCGTAATTATTTTGTAAAATGACTTACCTATACAATGTAGGTTAATATAATCTCCTCCGACTCTAAATGCATCTTGGAAACAATTATTATATTTTGTACCTTTTAATTTTCTTTTAAAGAATTTTGAAAACTATAAGTAAATTATATGACTTTATAAATCGAGTTTGACATTACTTTCTACTGCTATGCTAAATGTTTTCTTGGAAATCATTAATGCATTTCGACATTTTAAAAGATGTTGCAATTCTTTTTCTTCCAAAAAATCTACCACACTGTAAATATTAATAATTTTTGGATTTTGGGGAAATTCTGTAAAATCTTTTGCAAACCTAATAAATTCTGTAATTATTGTAAAAATTTATATTTGGGGAGAATTTTGTACATTGTTGGCAAAACAGTACAAAATTGCA
>JAECUM010057303.1:0-27166 GCA_016617855.1 Megalonaias nervosa
TATATATATATTCTGACAATTGAATACTCCAACTTTGCTATATACTAGCGCTTAAGATTTGAATTGTTCTGGAAATGGAACTAGACAAATGAAACAAACGAGTACACGTATAGATACTGAACTTAGTTTTGTACAATCATCATAATGAAGCTAGTATTTGTAGTACATGTACATTGTATTGCTTGACTTAAAGAGCTGCCATCGGTAGTCTGTGGTCAAAGTTTGGAAGGTGAGATAAACAGTTTCGTCTTTTATCGTTTGTTTGTTTTTTAATACACGTTAAAGTAAATATGTTTAGATGTGTTGAAATAATCTAGACAAGGACCAAAACGCGTTAATGATCCACAGTGCTGTTGGACAAGCATTAAAATTTGACAGCTTTATAAAGGCTGCTATTGTCGAATAGAGTGAAGTGTTTTTCAAAACTATGCTGTCAGATGCTATATTGATAGATAATCCACATAACTGTTACATGGTTTCTTACCTGTATAAAAATGTATCAAGATACAATTCTAGATAATTACCTTTATGAGGTCATATCCAAAATATTCCTCTATATCCTGTAGTATATTTATATATTCTGTCATGTTACCAAACCAAAGCTCTCCTACTTCAATAGATCTGGATGTCACGTTATTCTGGAGAACTTGACTTTGCAAATGCTTTAGGATCTCCCCCAACTGGGTTCCGGTAAATCTTTCTCCTAAGATACTTGTCACATCTGGGGAATACTCTTTGCTTCTTTCTAAATAGCCCTGGCTTAGGGCAGCCTTTTCTTTGAACAGAAGAATGTCATTGTGATGAAACTCGCCATCTTGAAAGAACGTAAATAAGTAAATGTATCAATATTCGTATGAAACACCATCTAAATATTGTAACGCAATGTAAATTCTAAAATACATTTTAAGTGTATCAGGTGATTGATAATTTTATCATTCGAAGATGCAATCGTATTATTATGAGATCCATCCAATTGTATTATATCAGCCATAAAAGAATCGATTTGGAAGGAAGACAAAGTAATCAAAGTAATAATAATCGTCGAAATGAAGTGATAGAAAATTTAAAACTCTCATCTTTCCAAGATCGCTGCTTCCTCTGTAGGTAAGATTCTGAATCTTTAAAAGAGGGTTGAAGAGACTTAATTGTTTCAAGATCCGTAATCAGTAAGAGACGTTTGCTGGATTGTTTTAATTTAAAAAAAGAGGCACATATTTCAAATATAAAATGTTACTTCTATCTTTAACAAAAGGTGCATTTCAAGGCTGTATGCATTTTTGTGTGAGGAGCTGCCAGGTTAGAAGTCATGTCCACGTCTCGTCGTGTTAGTTATTCTTTCCAATAAATTGACGGTGGTGCGATTTACATAATCACGTTGTTTAACAAAATAGATAATCAAGACATACTTTCTTTGCAATAGTCAGAAATTTAATAGAATCTCTAATTGATTTTACCTTAATATTGACGAATTATCTATTAACGGTCGTATGCAATCAATTTCAATAATACGTCACTAAATATCCACTTACAACAGTCAAAAGAGATAAACATTATGATGATTCCATACCTGACTTCCCTTGAAAACTAAGGGGGTGTTATTTTCACTTTTCTTTATGGAATGAATTTTCTCTACCAAATCGTTCTCTGAAAAGTTTGCCTAAATTCGTGTTGTGATAGAAAGGCACAAGGAATTAGTTATCATATTATTTAATATAATCAATTTATACTAGTCTTGCCTCAATGGATCAATGTCACGGTACCTCTATTGCGCAGTTGTTTGATTGGATTTCCTTTATACAGGAAATATAAAAGGTTGTATTCCCAGAACATACGACCTCTTGAATGACGGACGACTGTATCGCCCACTAATTGGCTTAACTATTTTTGTTTAGTTCCTACATTGTTTTCTTTTCTATTGAATTGTCATGGTGATTTGCTGATTATTTGTATGTATGTATGTGGTAAACATTATATGCAGATTGGAAAAGAAATGTAAAAGTTCAACGTTTGAATTCTATACGGAGACATCTGCATGAGTACCATCACCTCCAAAAGGCCTGTTTAGAACATACCACTTCATCATCCCAGAAGTCAGCCTTCATCAGCATTAAGAAGGCTGTTCAATGAAATCAACAAAGCAGATGAGACTCAGTCCTACGCAGACATAAATGATTCGAAGAAGTTTGGAAATCTGAAGACAATCTAGTGGCTACATTCGTGAGTAACATCTCCAATACTTAATGCTGCCATCATGACACTGCTCACTTACAAAGAAAAGATACTACAAAGATGGTCATGGCACTTCAACAACATCCTCAGTCAATAATCAACAATCATCTATCATCAAGAATGCATAGACTGACTGTTCCAAATGCAAATCAACATATCTCTTACGTGCCCTCCAGCGCTGACTGAAATAGACACAGCAACTAACCCGATGTCAAACGGCAAAGCAGATACTATACCAGCATAAGTCTAGGAAGCCGAAGACACACATATGGAACAGAAAGCGGAAAGGCAATTCTGCAGTAACCATCGGAGCATGCTCTTGTGGTCAAACGTCAGAAAAGCTCGAATTTTGCTGAATCGCCTGCTTATTATTTTGATCAAGAGATTCACTGTGAGTCAATGGCTTTAGAAAAAGACGATGGGCCACACACATGGTGTTTGCAGCTCATCACCTTCAGAAAAATAGCCAGGAACAGAACTGCAATATGTGCACGATATTCGTCGACCTGACAAATGCCTTGGACACAATCAGCCTAACTCTTAAAGCTTCTACAAAAACATGGCCAAATTTAATAGTTCAGAAAAAGATCATCATAATGGTCCGTCAGTTTCATTATGGCAGCTTCTGACAGTTTCGGTCTCGCCATCAGACCCAAGGAGACTGAGGTGATGAGCTAATCTGCACCATTCCCGTCTGGCAGTGGACAAGTTCATCTATAAATTGTCTCATGCGGTCCACATCAAAGACAAAGCCAACGCGAAAGAATTGTTATGGCAAGTGTGGCCCTTTATAGACGTCGCACAAGTACCGATGTCCAGAGGCAGCTGTCTGAAAACAAAAGTGAAAGTCTACGATGCAGTTGTGTTGCCGACCTTGCTGTATGCATGCGAGACCTGGACGATGAACAGATACCTTGGTGAAAGGTTCTACCCATCTCGCATGAGCTGCCTGTGCTTACTGATGATGATATTATGGAAAAGAAGAAGGAGCCAGGTACTGAAGTTCTCACACGGCCAAGCATTCCAAGCAGTCACACTCTGCTGATGAAATCACAAATGATATGACCAAGCCACGTTACCAGGATGTCAGAATAGCAACTGCCAAATATCTTCTACGTCGAGCTAAAGGAGGGAAAGCTTTCTCAGGTTTTCAAGCAAAGATTCACTCAGGTCATCCTTGAAGCACGTCAACATTGATCCTCAGTCTTGGGAAGAGTTTGCACAGGATCACTATACCTGATGCCGTCTCGTCTGTATTGGAGCTACAGACTTTGAACTGACTAGAATTGCAGAGGCAGCGCAATTGCTTGACCAGCGTAAATGTGAGAAATGCAGAGGAAATCCCAGGACAGGTCCCGGAACTACCGACATTAACAGGCTGGGATTAATATTGTCCATGCTCGTCCAAAGTACTCTTTCTCCATCTTCGGTGGAAGCTTAAAGGCGCAGTTGGAAACATTACATCGATTTTACGACCGCTTTAAAGCACCACAGCACTTTTCCGGTTTCAAGTGCCAATTTGGCACTTTTCATCTCGTGTCGTTTTGGAAAACACTATGCACCATCAACAATATCTAGCTACGTCTCGGCTATTGGCTATGTGCACAAACTGAAATATATCCCTGATCCAACCAATTCCTTTCTTATTCAAAAACTCCTGCAAACGCTTCATAAACATTTACTTCACATAGATGCCAGACTACCAATTGATAAATGTATGCTTCCAAAACCCGTTCTAGTCCTGCCGACATATACCCAAAATGCCTTTTTGTCGGCTCTGTTTAATTCTGTTTCTTCTTGAATTTCATGCATTTCTGAGGGTAGAAAAATTGACCGTTAGACAGTCTGGTTGCAGAAATCCAAACTTGCTTCAGTTTTCTCATGTTCAGATCAGTGACGATGGTTTAGTTGTCCAGTTTACAAATTACAAATACTCCAAGGGTACCCGTTTTCGCCTAAGTGTCGTGCCCCAAAAAGTACAAGACCAGTGCCCTGTCCACGCTCTGCATCAATATTTACAACTGCAGGGTTGTCATGCAGGACCACTCTTCCTTACCTCTGTGTGGTTGCCCATAACTAGGCAAGAATTCAGCCAAGCCCTGCGCACATCGCTCTTTCAATGCGGTTTTAACCCTCAATTATTCAAGACTCGTAGTCTTAGGATTGGAGTAGCCACAGAGAGTGCTAAGCAGGGCCTCTAAGACAGTCTTATTCCGGTTTTGGGTAGGTGGCAATCCGATGCCTTTAAGAAATATATCCCCCTGAGCGATAGAATTTCCAGTTTGTAACTTATTGTTGACTTCCTTTGTTGTACACATCACCATAGCATTTCCTACTGTCTGGTTCTGCTGTCCAAGTTTTCTTCTTCCATGTCTCGCGGGTGCACAGACCGATACAGCCGTTCACATCATACGGGCGCTGCACATCATATGGGTTCACTGAAGAGCACTTCACTTCACATGAGTTCACTGAAGACGTGACCATCTAATAACACAGTCTTCAAGTGGCGTTCTGCGACATGCAATACAACCCTCTTGATATAAACAAACACCTAATCATAAATATGAGAACTGCAACACGCACTATATTGGTGAAGCAACCATAAGTGGCATCTACTGTCGGGTGTGCCACAGACAGAACAGAACACAAATTAACCTGATCAGCCACTCTGGTATTCACAAAATCCAGACCAATTAATGACGTCATGGTCGTCTTCAAACGTGAAGGACGAACATGTATGTATGTATGTATGTATGTATGTATGTATGTATGTAGAAAATGAAATGTGCAAAATATTATACCGCTTGCCATTCGACAGAGAAAATCCATCCTTATATTCATTCATCTGCCTCTAAGTCCCATTTGATAAGATGAATTCCCCAAAATTAAGCAAGAGTTACTAAAGCATATTATATTATCAATATGCACTAATTACGAAACAACGCAATGTTATTATAGAAAACATATAATATAAGTTCATTGTAACTTTTATATACTGACATGCAATAATTAGAAGGACAGAATATAATACCATTGCAGAGAACAAATAACTGAAATATATTACCAGCTAATTCTCTTTATACCCTAATCAAAGGACGCAACACAATACCAGTATAAAGAACATCAAATGAAGTTTAGTACCAATTAGCTGCAGCTCATGAGTTGAGGCTCTAAAACTAAAGAGTAAAGGAAAATAAAGATTACAAGACAAAACGGAAACGTTTCTAATCAAACACTACTGCCAGGTATAGAATCTAATAGTTTAAAGTGTTACGACACATCTTCTAACGTTACTGAAACCAAGTGCAGAGTAAAGATTTCTGTTACAGGCCTCGCGTAACAAATATATTGTATACATTGCCTTCTTGATTCGCTATATGATGCGTAGATGCAGATGAAATTAAATTTGACTTCAAACACATTTAAATTCTTCCTTATACATATAGATACCAGTAAGGTTTCCCTTCAGGGTTTTGTTGTCATCCAGTCGTTACCATTAATTCGTGATTGCATGTTCTAGGTTTATACGCCAATTTTATGATGATATAGAGTATATAAAACGAGAGGTATTTAGTTGGTTCCTATAAACTGTTGCATTGATGAAAATACATTGATTTGGAAGTTCCAGAGCTTCCCTTGACTAGTTTTGATACAAAAATAAGATTAAATAAATGCATGTTTTCAACAATATGCTATCCATAAATATCCAAAACAATGCATGGAAATAACTTAGTTTTGTTTGTTTTATTATGGTGTGGGGAGAGGCTATTTGTGGTTTCCTTTTGTTTCCATCGTAATCGTATTCGCATCATCTAAGCTTTCAAAGTATGGTATAGCACTGATAAGGGTACCTGTTATGACTGATCTTATCCATCTTAATCCAATACTTAATGCATCGTAAATAGTATGCACTGTACAAACAATTCGGGTAAATATTCAAAAATAGCTATAGTACTAATATACCTTGACACGTTGTGATACTAACAGCATACCAAAATCTACATGGTTCAATTTTATCCAAATTCTTAAATCCCGATACCTCTGATCCATAATATAATATATGATTTATCATTACATCAAAACATCAAACGTTTTAAATATGTCTTTACCATAAAAATGTCCATGGTTTACTTGATAGCTAAAGCTATATTTTACTGACCTCTTTGCTTGTGCTATCAATATTTGCTTAGTTTTATTTCATGCAAATAAAATACAAAGCCTTATATTAAAAGAAAGATGCTACGTCTACATGTGTACGTCTATAGTGCCATTTTTCAGTTTCTTTTGAAACAGACATTTCTGAAAAACAACTTTGTTTTTATATATATTTCAAATATTTCCTTCCTAAGAAATATATCCACCTTACAATTTTTACTAACTCTTTCCACTAAATTAGTTATATAAATAGAAAGCACATTCAGGCCCAAATAACAACTGGGCGTAATACCAAAGAAGCAGTGAAAATATTGAGTTAAATCTCAGTTCTTACACAACTGCAAGAATTACGACTACTAATTCATTCCTTTTTATGCAAATAAATTGTAATATGCAATGATTAAATAATATTGAAAACGTAATGCATCAACAATATAACCTTCACTCAAGGTATGATAGTAATTTTGTTTTAAAGCTTGCAAAATGAAACAGTTATAACATGTATATTATATTTTCCTTAAATCTACTAACAATTGCTGGTAAATTTTGTGCCGTATTGGACATCCTCTTATTATAACTATTTCATAAAATTTTACAATATGTATTGATTAAATAAATTTTGCAGTAATTGTTTGGATCGTTGTTTCTCTACTAGTTTTGTAGCAGTAATAAGGAAGTTCATAATTTGCTATTATCACATAGTCGGTACACTTTGCCTACAGTGTCTGCAGTTTCATATTTTTGATATTATACATGTGAACATATCACTTTATGTGATTATGATTGGTCCAAATAATCCCATGAAATTATTGTGCAGTATTCTCTTTACTGATTTGCTGCGATAGTTGGAAAACGTTTTTAACCCCGCCTTCTGAATTTTGTTGTTTTCATTGAACATTTTTGGTCGCCATTTTTTTATTCTACTCGCGAAAGGGAATTGGAAAAAATGGTCTCGTCTGTTTTCAATATTGCCAATTTACCCCCACAGGGGTTTGTTATGTCATGTATAACATATCATAACATGAAAAATGGCAAAAGCCCAAGACAAAAACAATAACAACAAGTAAAACTACCGGTATTGCTTAGATGATAATGATGGGGGATGGATGGGCGGTATATCTGTAGCGTGAAATCCACTCTATATACAAGCTTGGTTTGAATGTGAACTTACTGAAGTAAATAAACTCACCTTAGTTCACAGAAGAATGTAGACATAAACCGGTCTCCCAAACCGAAATAACTTTATCCAACCACAGCATATTTATGCGGTAAATATGTGATGCAAGTGCGACTCAAAAACATAGATTTGTTTACGTCTTCTGTACAATCTAATGTTCCAAATCAAAGACTGCAAATATCCGGTCACAAATACATTAGAGTAAATATGCGTACTTCTGCATCCAGTAATCTTCTTTTCCCAAAAATATCGCGACAATGCGATGTTTAGTTGTGACGTAGAATTTCAACGTAAACACTATCACTGTGCTGTGTAGGCCAAATTAAACCTGTACTGTGCACCGTATCAAACAACATGACATTACATGCATTGGACAATTGGTGATGACAAATGTTTTGTCTTAGTAAAATGTTCTGTTTATTGGGATGGACGCTTATTTGATTTATAATTATCAAAAATGTATAATATACTTTTACTATTTCAACTGTGTTTGGGACTATTTTTCACTCACAACAAATGAAAGGTACAGCGCCTGTCAGAATGAACGAAATTATTCATTCTTCTTTCTATCTGAATAATTTCTACTGAAATAAAACTATGTGATAAAAAGAATCTCAAATGGGTAATGATTTAATATTAAACTTATGAAACTGGTTAAAAGTTGGACATTTTTCAACTCGTTTCATAAATTCAATATTAAATCGTTACCCATCTGAGATCCTCTATTAATCATTTCCTATCGAGCTAAATCCATCACATCATCGATAACATCTAAGGTAATCTTGACAATAATTGGTCCTGTTTGCATGAAATATATATCTACAACCTAGATCATATGTATGGCTCAGGCCTACCAGTATCGACCAGAGTATAGATAACAGTTTTCCGTATGTTAGGAAAGCGTTAATAACTACATTGAATGGATGATCACAATGTAATAAGTTCTGTATGATATACGATCATATGCAATGTAATTTTGTGAAGGTTATATTCTTAATCACAGTCACATGTGACGTGATATTCATTGGAAAGTTTAGAAATTTCTCGAAGTATCCTTTATTTCTTCAGCTCCTGAATCAACTACGTGCACGATCTGAAAGCAAAACCATTCACAAAAGGCATAACAAACTTACAGCGGCAAAGAAGTAATTAACATTAAACAATGTTCATGAGGTATGTGGAACCTTTGTTCTCATTCCAGGAACGTATAACACAAAATAAACGGAGCCTCATTTATCGTTCCAAAAATGTATAAACACATAGTTTAAGGAGCCACTTTTGTCATTCTATGTTTGGTGACAGAAAGATCAGTTTCTATGTCTTACGTATAGGTTTTGTTTTCTTTATGCATTTTTTAATAACATAAACGCGCATGGATAATAGATCATTTCAAGATTTTACTTGTTAACTGCTGCAGTCTATATTCTGACCCAATTAAACGGTGAAACTTATTTTAAAACGTAGCTAAATAAGAAATATTCTTTGTTGCCGATACTCACTTTATCCACAATATTATACAAATTGAAAAGAATGAATGACGTCTGACTGCAAAATTTAGCTCAGAGAGCAACAAAACGCATGGTGTTGCATTGCTTACATACATACTCTCTTGATCAAATTTATCAATGAGATTGTTGACCGGAATGGATGATAGATCATCTTAGATGCAAACATTCGGAGTCAACTTTTTCCTTTCTTTACTCCATATGGTCCAAATGACAATATGCCAAACTTTGGTTTGAGATATTCAACAAACAATTGACATTTTGGGGATAAACTCATGAATTTTTATTGCAGAAGACTGAATTGATCCTAAAATTACACGCTAGCATAAATTATTCAGTAATAATAATCCCAAATCTCATAAATGTTAGACAGAATTGGATGAATCAATTTGATCCGATTGATTTTCTTGTTGAGGCAGATATTAGTTGTATTTCTAAATTAGATCATTTTCTTATCCGATAAATGTATCGATTAAATAAGGATTGGGGTGGGGTGGGGCTAGAGAATCAAACTCAAATTATTAAATGACCTAGAACATGTCAGACTCAAAGGACAAATTATGTTACTCTAATGACACTGTCATTTTTATTTTTATAAATAATCAACTCTACGCACATCGACCAAATGGATAAGAATCGTCCAAGTTAAGAAAACCCTTGACAAAAGACTAAAGTAATTGTTATCATCCGACTTAGTAACTGAAATAACAACAATTAAAACAAAATGAACAATGATTTCCGTGAATAAAAGAAAATACTATTAACATGACATTAAATGCAGAACGGATATATCAAAAAGAACAAAGTGAAGTTCTCCAGTAACAAAAATGTTACTATCTTTTTTAAAATTCCGCAAGAAATAATGTTACTGAAGAAAATCGATTCAACTTTTTCTCTAAAACAATAACGCGAATATATTACGAATTTCATTAGAAGATTCCGAGCAGTTGAAAGGACAATTACCCATTCACGAGTGTATCTCGGCAACGAAGAAAATGACTTAGATTACATTGAAAGTTTCAACTATCACTTACCTTCGGCAAAGTAAGCGCTACCGAGTGCTCTCTCGACCCCGGTGTTTTCTTTGCTCAGAAGCAACATGTAATAGCCCATGATCTGTGGCCAATAGTTCACTTCCCCGGACCGCTGTAGGATGATGGAAATCCAGTTCAAAAGAATGGCGATATCATCCGAATAAAATGTCAAGACATCCATGATGGTTGTATTTCCAGGTGCTAGGTTATTTCGGAATTCACGAATATGATTGTGATATTTCTCTTTCGAAGAAAAGTAGTCTGATATCTGAAATGGGTACCATTCATCTATGTTGCTGAGATATTCGTCTGTCTCATCGTATTTCTCTTCCAACAAGGCGCGGATGGCGGGATCTCCTTTTGAACCCAGGTAGAAGACGGACATCCCTCGTTCTATCTGGATATTATGAATCACATTTCCTATCTTCAAACTGTAAAGCAAGCTTTCCTTTGTGCATTTCTTTTCTGACAGCACAACGCCAATGTTTTTCATGGTAAAACCGTTCTGGACTGTTAAGATAAGCCCACATAGCATAGACAATGCTACAATATTTACTAAATGCCATTGCTTGCCACGTGTTGTATTTAAATCCCCACAGCATGAGATTCGAACCTTTGTTTTCACGGGTACAAAGTTATTTTCAATATAAGAGCAATCTGAGTCAATATTTTTCATTTTCGAGGTCAAGTATATATTTGAGTCCCCAAAGATAGCGTACTTATATTAAGGCTCAATCGACAAGTAGAAGAACAAACGTCACATTTGTTTCTTTTAAAAGAAGCAATGGAAAACGAAGTAACAAAATTAATCAATATTTGACCTGTAATGTCGAATCCCCTAGGAATATATTGAGACTTAATCAAGTGGGTGTTGAAGACATCTGGCACGAGTTCCCTGCATCATTAGCTGTCAGATAAGCAGCAATGCAAATTAAAGACCTTTATTCTTATTCGTGGGTTTTTACCATAGCCTTCCGTTCTGACCCAACATGTATCGATTGAATTACGTTTCTTAGAGCAACCGGTTGGCCTGTATCTGAAGAGATAATGACGAGAGTAAGCGTTAATTAGTCTACACATTCCTTCGTGTTTCCTAAAATGGACTTAATTTTCTCATTGAGTGTCTGTCACTTGAATCATAATTACTGTTCGGGTAACAGAAAAAATTATAATTTCTTGACACTATTATTTGACAATATTATTGCACCTTGTTTCCATCCGACGGTTCTTCTGTCCGTCGATCAGCCCGTCTCTCGGTCCGTCCGCGACTTAACCTTTCGTTTATACAATGCGAATTTCAAGCCATTTAAGATTAAGTAATAAAAATTGATCTGCTTAATGCAGCGATATTATTATCTGTGGTGCATACTACATAGTGTGTCCTATCTTCAACATCAAGGTCATGGCTCAATAATTTTAATTGTCCCTCTCACTTTCATTTGCGCTTGATAATTTTGAAGCCGTTTGACAAAAGGAATAATTAAGTGTGTAATCAAAATAGATTTAAACTTCGGAATGTACAAAGATTCCCTATTTAATTACAATGCAAATTATCTGCAAATTAATTTAGTTACATCATACAATAAGATGCTTACCTTAGTCTATATATTACGACAAGCTTCTTTTAGCGGACAACATGGAGACGTTTCCTTGTCGACAAATATGCATGTTCATGCAAAGAAGGCGCTTCCTGCCAGAAGGTCGTGTATCACTATGATTCAAGTATCTTGTACTGAAAGTTTTTACAATTTCTCCTTTCTCATTGACTGATTTTTTCATACAGAGCTGATATTTCGTTCTTTTTCTTGGTGTTGAACACTATTAGAGATCTAAACTTTACACAAAACTCATTTATAACGAACTTGTACTTCGCTCAGTCATTAAAACTTATATATAAAATATCTACCACTAAAGACTAATTTTGTTATCTTAGTTGTTTTCTGTTGCACGTCATTTAATTGCCATGGTCATTACTAAAAAACAGACTGTCTCTCGGGAAATATAAACCAGTAACTCAAATCACTGATATAAATTTCTTCTTGATCTATAATAATCAACTGTTTGAACCTGAGAAGTAACTTTCTGTTGTGCTTTTTGTTGTGCAGTAAGGCTGGACAAATGATAATAATGTAATCGATCACGTTTCGTATTCAGACTCTATCAGACCTAGCGGAAGCAGAGTCTTTCCACAAGTATTCGATCCTCAGATCATCATACCATGTTTTTGATCAGAGCTAATACTATGTATTAATGACTAAAACGAACTATATTTCTTTTTACTATTGTGCACTGTTGCCCAAGCATTAGAAACAAAATAAATATACATTTTGTGGGATTTACATTTTATTTAAGTTGAACTTCTTCCATATTTGCCCCTTTATAAACACTGTTATGCAATTTGTTATCCAGTGTGCACCTTAATTGTTGCCAGATGCAATGTTTCTCTAGATACAAATTTGTAAGATTTATGCTACTAATTTCTATGTGCTTTTCTTGTTAATAAAATACACTTTAGTGGCTTTGACAAACTGTTGAAAAGTATGGAAACAACCATCACTGGCAGACCTTCTATATCAGTGTGAATTTGTGTATTCCTGACTTGTACAAACTTTTTTCTGGATATCATTCTCCACTCACATTGCAAAGTGTCAAGTCACCATTTAAAATCCTTCTAACTGAATCAAAATATAAATAGATTAAGGTTATATTGGCTGCTATGATAATTTTTATCTTGATTATTAAAATGTTGTAACAGAAAGCAGTTGTACTTGTGACAGCTCCGTTGGTCTAACTTGGTAGATCGTCTGCCTCGGATGCGGGATGTCGCGGGTTCTAACCCCGGCTTGGCCATACAAGAGACTTATAAAAATGGTAGTAGCAGCTGTCTCGCTCGGTGCTCAGCATTAAAAGGTCAGTGTTACGACTGTCTGGCCTTTGGCCCGGATAATGTGCCTGGGTGGGACATGATGCTTAACGTCTGCGGCATGGTACCCCAGTGCTAGACACACTGCAAACATCGTAGCACTATGACTGAAAAATTGTTAAAGCTAGGTTAAGAATCCGAATCACAGACACACACTTTTTTGTACTTGTCATTGCCTTCTTCTAAATGAATGTACTATACCTTAATGAAGGCAAATATTTTTCAATTGATGATTACGATTTGCTCCCTCTATGACTTCAAATGTTTCTGTAACTGTTATGTAATACTGATACCTATTATGGTATTCTAAACATTGTATAAGAGAGCTTTTTGGACAGTTTCTGTACCAGTATTTTCTGCATTACTTGGCTGACCTAGTTTTATGTGAATTTTGCACTTATTATACCCTGTTCAGTCTTATATGTCGCTAGTGAACCGTGTGACTACAAATATTTGAATATCGTAAAAATATTGTCGACATTAAACATGAAATGATTATGGCTTCCATACGATGTGATTATCTCTTTATCAGAATTCTACCGATTGTTACATTGTTACTACCGCATTGTTACAATCTCGCTTGAGTTTCATATCAGATAAAGTACCTATTAAAAATAGACATATTTCGATGTCGATGGAATCTTCTTATGTAAAACTGTTTAATGTTGTTTGGCTTGTATATAATACAAAGATGAGTTGAACAAAAATATTTAAGATTTGCTGCATGCTTTCCTGCAAATAAAGAGTTCTGCATTTACTATACGGTAATATCTGTAATAATGATTACCTAAACAAAAGCTTGTACATCAAGCACAACACAATTACATATGCACTCTTATTTCATTCAATCATTAGACGTTTGAATTGAAGTTTCGGATGCCATAGATTGCTTCCAGGTTTTACCTTTACCAAGTCCAAACATGTAAGCGTTTTCACATTCGCTTCAAGATAGTACACGTGCCGGTCCATATAAATTTTATTAAGCAAAGGCTGAAAAGGGCATAATTGAACAGAAAAGTAACAAATACTTTTGAGGCATAATTTTAATGCAAAGAACACCTAAAACAAGTTCTTATTTCTAATTCATCAGGTCCAAATGTTCCAATGTATAATAATCATCCTCGTGATAAACAAATTAAAACGATTTGGGTACTCCTGACGTTTTGGATATAAAACTCGTACAGCAATATATTTTAGTTTTCTCCCAAGATAAGAATATCTGTACAGATGGAACCATTGGAATGGCAACTATTAACATAGATCTGAAACTAATCATATGTTTTAAACAAATCAAAAAAAGTTGTAAAGCGTTAAAAATAAATTTACCTGTTGTAGATTGTTGACCAACACAAATAACTGAGAGAAAAGTATTTCCCTACAACCGAGCTTTTCTTAGTAATGTTCAAGGTCAGCGGTGGGCAAACATTGTTGACATGCAAGCATATGAAATGTGCAAGAATGGTTGCAAATATATTTTGACAGCCATATATACCTTGGCTTTATATGCTTGGGCAGGGAACGAAGAAAGGAAAATGGGACTATCTTATATACGATGATTTCAGATAAATCTTTGAGGAGCTAAGGCAAAAAATGCACAGCTTTAGGGGGATTCAAAACAATAAAAAAAATAGTTTTGGGAAGTAAAGGCATCAAACACATTCCAACATAAACAGAAAAAGTCGCCATTGTAAATACCATAATGTGGCAGTATATGTCTAAATGAAACGACAAATGGCAATCTCGTTTACCAAATCAAAACTGATTGATACATTGAGACACAATATAGTTTGAAAAAACACCAGTTGAAGAAAGTGAGGAAGAAAACAGATTAAATAAATATACTAATTAATTTGCTTAGTGTATGATATTTTGATCAACACCATCAAAACACCTCGTCGATATAGCGATGTTTGAAAGATGCTGATTACCTACGGATGGGAAATTTCCTGGAGAAAAAGAAAACAGTCAAAGCATTCCAACATGGGTCTTTTTGCATGTTAACTGATTATACTAAATATCTGAGTCATTAGCTGATAGAGTAAATTACTGTATTGAAGCAATTAACCATGTGTACGGTAAGGTTGAAAAATGAGTGACTGGACAATTAATACCAAGACATGCACAATGCAGCACGCATGACAGATGTATTTAAAATTTGACTTCTCAAACGTGTGTTATATCTGCCAGAAAGAAATATTTAAAGAGTAAGCTTGCGTCTCGATCAATTCACTAGTAAATATCAATGTCCGACGCACGTAAAAATTAATGCAATCAAAATTATCAATACTCAAACAACATTTCATTGTTTATTCATAAATCTCTACAAGAGAGCCAATTCTTTATAAAGATACATCTTAAAAAGATCCAGACGAAGAGAAAAAATTGATTCCAAACAGCGAATACAACAAAATATATTATACGCCAAGGAGTTCAAAGTTAACACATTTGTAAAATACTGCAAAGAAATTACAGCCGAAATGACGAGCAGATTTCCCGGTAGATTTAGATTCATGGGACATTCAATAAAATATCTGGTTAAATGTTTAAGTACAGAAAACTGTCCAACAATATTGACTCAGTTTACAATGTGCTGTCTAAATATCCCAAGAAGACACTTGCCCGTATGAATAAATAGACAAAAAATTTAACGAAGAAATTATACCAATAGCACAAACTTTCTATCCAAGTTTGAATGTTTCAAACATATCTAATGAAGGTTATTAGTTTGTATATAATGTCATGTGACCAAATTCGTGGGAATCTATTTTGCTTAATTATTTGTTTCCTGGATTAGCTCATGGAGAAAGTTTAAAGATATCGAGTATTGAACTTGAGCTTTAATAGACTGTACATGTACCTGTTGATTGACAGCCGGATACCTGGAGTAATTAGCATAGTATCACATAGAAATGCCGAACAAATTAATAAAATGCCAATTGCATAAAGACGACAATGCTAAACATTATAAGCAGTAGGTAAGTTCGAGGTTTATGTCACTTATTATCAATCTATATCCCAACATTCTGCCTATTACTCTATGATCCAATTCATTCCTGCAATAAACTTGGGAGGAGCATATAAAGAAAAAACTAAATACTAAATAACAGAGACAGCAGTTAGCTCCAGATAAATTAATTCCAGATGAGGAAGCTTGCCAGTAGCTTCTCGTGGGTCGGTGGTTCTTTCCGGGGTTTTCCAGGGTTCTTCCTCCACCATTGATGCTGGCCGCCATGTATAGCCTATCTTGTGCTGAAAAATGGTGTTAAACACTAAAACAACAACAACAACAACAATTGTGCAAATATAAAAGTATCAAAATTAGTATGCACCTTAACAAGGCAAAGATATTAAATTCATTACAAAAACATAATCTTTATATAGACTTGAGTTTTAACTGAAATAGATGAATTTACTTATGCCGTTTCATCAAGAACAATGGTCAAATCATCACTGAACTTTAAAAAATGTGAAGCAGCAAGAAATCGAATAATTTTTTAGAAACGTTTTAAATTTGTTAATAAAAGTGTATTTTAGTAAACCGTTAGAAAATAACAATAGTTAAAATATGTAAAGATGGAGAAAAAAAATCACAATTAAGTGCCCCCCAAAAAACTATTATTAGCCACGAGAAAAATTAAAGATGATGTATTGTTAGTCTACACATTTTGAATGTCAAATAAATCAGGCTATTTTATTTTACATTTACACAAGTGTGGATTTACAGTGTTGGTGTCCTCGTGACTGACGCAGACAAATTATGTGTCCATGCCGAGATTAACAATAGAAAATTAAAATGAAAACAACAATTTACAATATGATGTATAAAAGTAATTTTATTTACTCGAGTGAATACGAAAAAGAGAATATGTCTGCTATCCCACAAATGAGCTAAAAAGATTACTGGCACTAAAAGAAAACTTTGATATACTTAAGTATCAACTGACTAGTTGCAGCTTTGAGATAAAGAAATTAGAAAAGAAATTGTAAGGTCTAAAACTGCTGTTTGTGAAAATAGCATTGTGAGAGTTCGAATTTCTAATGTGGTTCTCTTTCATTAATGAATTTTTGCAACTAAAGGTTCGGATATTTTTTTAGGTCCAGTGAATAGGAAACAAATTAGTCGCTTATAAATAATCCATTGTAAACAGTTAAGATCAGTGTTTATAAATTTTATATCTTTTTCCACAGAGAAGTTAATAAAATTAGTTTGGACCTTATCTTTTAATGTGAATGATCAAGTAGAGATAATCTATTGAATGTAATTTGTAATCAATAAAGCCTGAAGAAGCAAACCTGCGAGTTTCTCATTGCTTTGCGTTGTTATTTTAGCCTTTAACATCTCTAACAGCCGTTTTCTTTCATCTAAGTTAATATTCGGTTTAGATTAAAATGTAACAATCAAAATCAAAATGTATCCATTCACAGTTATGGTAATACCGCCTGAGTTCCCCTGAATTGGTACAAGGAGAAAATTTTGTAAAGCAATATACATTCTGACATTAGTTTACTTTTCATCAATTTCCTTTTCATTTTTATCGATTTTATATTATATTTCATTCACTCCAACACCCGTTGCAAGAACATTGTGAAGTTCAATATGCAATGTATCTAAGACTTAGCTTATTTTGGTTTCCACTCTATCATTAATACCACACGATCACGATGTAAGAACACGTTGTCTGCCTGCTTCAGTTTTAATGGATATATATATATATATATATATATATATATATATATATATATATATATATATATATATATATATATATATATATATATATATATATATATATATATATATATATATGTGTGTGTGTGTGTGTGTGTGTGTGTATATATATATATATATATATATATATATATATATATATGAAACATGTTTATCATGCGCTTCATTCTTTTGTCTAATTTATCAATAGTACCCTGTACTACACAGATGTTTTTAATAATTTTTTCATTTGTATGTTCTTTTGCATTTGTTTTAGATTGCTCATCTTTAGCCTGGGAAATGTCGTGTAAAACCTTTAAACGGTTAACATCTTTCATCGTTTTGATTTCACTCAAGTCTTTAATTGAAATCGTTTGTTTTTGGATTAAACAATGTTGCCATTTAAGTTCCCTATTCTTTCTATTCCTTTCATTTTAGTTATCTGTCATTTTCATTTTTGTTTGCGAAAATTATATTAATTACGGGGGGGTCATTTTTAAAGGTCTTTTATTTTTAATTCTTTGGTCGTGATCTTGACTTTTGTTGTTTAATTCTGTGTAACTGTTCCTGTTTACATTACCAAGTCACAGTTTTCTAGTGATTTACTTGATGACATCCGTGTTATTTATTTAAATAGTTCACTGTTTATCCTCTGTTCAATTGGCTAAAGATATTTGTGTGACTCTAATATATTTCCAATTATCATCTGGCTGTTTGGCAGTCCTGAAATCGTGTTAATTTTATTTCTGTTCAGTGGCTGTTTATGTGTTGTCTACGTATCCTCTCACTGTTATGAAATCTTACATATTTGTGTCTCCACTCAGTTTTGTACGTTAGCTAGATATACTGTTTTACTGGTTCATTAGATTTGTTGTACGTTACTGTTGAGGATTAAGTCATAATTAATTGACTGGCTTAGTGTTACGCCTTTCATTTTTGTTTCTCCCCCACTTATAAAAGTTAATAAGGCATCTGCAATATAACGCATTTTCTGTCATCATATTATTTTTTACCTAATGCAAAATAATGAAAGGATTTTTTTATGTAAATTACTATTATTTAAATCAAAACACATGCTACAAGTATACTGTAGAAGTCTATTACTATTATATCTTTCTCTGTGATGCTAATATTCAATCAGTTTATGGTACCCTTCAGTAACGGTTTCTACTTACAATTAGCATTGTATAAAATGAAGTCTACGTGAACAAAACATTAACAAACAAAGACTCTAACAAAGTAGACTAGTTACTGTTGATAACCTTTGTGGTGTTATCTATTTGATCAATTTAAATAAATTGTTTTGGGTTTTTTTCAAAAATCCCAAACTGCATCGGAATCATTAGATACGTGCAACATTTGCTCAGTGGGTTGCTGACTCTGCGAGAAGTGATTTAATTCATTGTGTCTGAGAGGCTCCTCCGTCAGCAGGAAAACCGATTGGATTGTTACAGATTTAGAAAGGGCTTGAAAATTACGGACAAATATTTATTTTACTTAGTCCAAAAAGCGGCATCAGGATTTTCTGGTTTAGTTGTCAGTATTATGGGTTGGTTTCTAATTAGTGCATAGGAAGTTATTTCTTTCTTGTTTAAAAATGTCATTTAATATTTTGGCATTTTTCGGTTTTTTTCCTTGCCATTTTTGTGGGATGTGTACGCTAAAAAAGGAACATTGATGCAGGTCCCTCGGCTGTTTTTAAAGATAAACTTTAGTTGCTGCTCCAATCACTGGTATCACTGTCAATGATTGTGTCAATCACTTGTATCGTTATCAATGATTGCGTGTTTCTTTCACGGTCAATATATTTTTGGAGCTTCGAACCTTTTATGGACATTGTGATTGCCATATTCATCTCAACATTGGAGTTTTCATTACTACATTGATACTGACTGTAGGCTTTAACCTCGGTTTAAATATGTCACTGACTTTTGTAAATTGTTGTGTCCAAAGATACTGCCAATTTTCATGATCATGTCACTCTCTAACAAAGACATGATCATGTCATTCTCTAACAAAGACATGATCATGTCACTCTCTAACAAAGGCATACGTCAACAGTAATAGCTTAGTATAATTACACGTCTGACTATGGGGTCTTGAGTGGCTGAGTGGTCTAATGCGCTCATCGTTACGAATCACCGCCATCTCATTTCTCTCTCTCCCTCTTTCTGCGTGGAATCGAGTCTCCGGCTGAGTCAATGTGGTACGTGAGAAAGCTAGCCAGTGGCTTCCTGTGGGTTGGTGGTTCTTTCCGGAGTTTTCCCATGTTGTTCCTCCACCAGTTATACTGGTCGCCATGTATAGCCTATCTTGTGCTGAAAAATGGCGTTAAGCTCCGTAACAACAACAACAAGGTCTGATTTTAATATTGATCACTAGCATTAAAACTACTATTCACATCCAAAGATTTAAATAATTACGCCCTCCATGGCTTCTGTCATAAAATTAATAGCTTTAGTCTTTAGCAGTGTCTTAAGTATAGAAGAAAGACTGCAATACATAGTTTTTGTTTCCAAATTGTTAACTTAGGATGCAGATCGCGTAACGCATAGTACATTGGATTAAATTTGTAATGTTTTTGTATGTGAGTCCCTTTCTGTTTTGTAAGAAGAAGTATGTCCATCCTGCCAATTCAGTTTTGTCTCCCAAAGTCTTATTTTCATCGGATGGATATGTCGAGTATTGAACACAGAACCACAGTAATATTACTCCTGTAATCAATTAACATACCATCAAGTGTGGGATGCGCCAAACCTTAGGGTACAGTGTTATGTTCTTCTAACCCATTATGGATCAAATGTTTCTTTACCCACCTGTCGTACCTAAGTCATAATTTTGTAGAAATTTAAAATTCTGTATAGATCAACATCAACAGCTTAAGTCATCTAACATCTACATAGATACGAAAATGTAGTTGTATGTTCACATACCAGCGTTGACATCTGAAATTAAACGTGAAACCCGTAAACAGATTGAACTAACCATGGAGCACATTTATCTATCAAATGCATTAAGGAAATTTCACAAAAAGCTTAGATCAACCACCATACACACTAACCAGTTTACTTGATGCTGTCTAAACCTCATATTACACCTTAATGCTCTGTTCTTTCTTCGTTTGTCACATTAAAGAAACACGTCTAAACGTCATGCGTAAAAACATCTTATTCTTCAACTTTCTACAGCTTTTACACCACTTTGATCCAATCCGAACTTGCAATCGAATCGGCCTTACATCTTGAGAGAGAGAGAGATACTCAACTCATTTAATATTCATTAAAAGCTGTTGTCTTTTTATGAGGTGTACAAAATTTTATATATTTTTCTATTCAATGAGCAATGCCAAAAGTATTGTCTCTTCATTAATTATCTCAAGGTACATAAAATTCAAATATTAAAATTTATGTAAGAAATGCAAATTATATAGTCTGTGGGGCTGATGCTCATTATTATCAGCATGTAAGTATTCCTACACCTTATAGAAGTTGCAATTGTGGATATTTTTGACATTCTGTAACAGGAAATATCTTTCAAATCAGAACAAGGCCTTTATTCAGATCAAATAAAGACATATTTCTGGTTGATATTGTGCCTTTAAGTCATTCATATCTTTAATTATGGGTCCAAGCAGTTAAGGTATGTGTTTGTGATGGGCTGATTATATGAGTAACATTTATCTACTTGCATGGCTTTCGTTAATTGTTTATAAAAGTATATAGTACTTAATGAGGGGATGGATATAAACACTCTATAACAGTGTCTGCTCAGGTTGTCTACTAGGCCATTTAAACTTTCAGAGAAAGAAAAATGTCTAAAGAAATATAGGTCAAAGGGATACAATGTACTTTCTCCATGTCTATTGATCCTGAATGTAACAAAACAGCAAAAGGAAGTGAGTCTAACACAAAGTGCATTCCGTTTTATTATCCATTTTAGTTAAGACATTAATTGACAAGGCGTGGAATTGTAATATGGGCTGATATCCCATTCAATGAAACGTTTTATTTTTATACGTTACTACTTATTAACAATGATTGTTAACTGACACTCTAAACATTACACCAGAAATGCTCAAACAGATTATTTGAATTAACTTTGTACACCTGATCTTAACATGGTTACATATCCCACATGAGCAAATTTCAATATATTTTTGAATGTTCTGGATTTAGAATGTTACATTCAGTACATCATATAGGATCTCACATTACCCGTAGTTGATCTGCTAGGCACAACATTGGCTGTACGCCTTTTAAATACACCAAAAAGTTATTTTCATCTTGAATATGCTCATGTATGGTAGTATATTTTAATTAAGTACTTTGACAGAGTGCTGTATGGTAGCATCGGCTGATATCACATTCCGATGAATCAGTCTACGTAAAAATTGATAACCGCCACTATTAAAATTATACTAGAAAGTGTTCAAACAGATCATTTGAATTAAGTTTACACAGCCTGTCTTATGGTAAAAGTCCCACATATGGGGATCAAAACTTCACATTTAGCTTTTGATATAAGATCTGTTGATATCTATAATTCATCTGTGAGGCACATAATTGACTGTATTCACTTTAAATATTCAAAAACTGTATTTCTATTACTTATCAACTTACTTATGGTAGTATCTTTGAATTTAGTACATTGTCCCTTAACTTCCCTGTATACTGGTGTGTACTTATGGTTGCAACAATGATAAAACCTAACAATTCCCACATTGCCTTAAACTTGATGACAGCTGGGGTACCTTATTAGTTATTTAGTCTGTAAATGGCTGAACATAATCTAATAAACATATTTCTAGAAACCTCATATATTTTGAGATGAATAGTCACTTTAATACATGCCCATTGCTTCACATTTCTGAGTGTCACTATGTCGAGCTAAATGTCTATTATCCTGTAACTACACCCTTAATATCATTTTGAAATCTCCATATCTATCACGCTCTTAGTTTCATTTACCTCTATCTTACCGATCTGTAGGATTAAGTGAAACATGTTATATATTTTCAGGTCTTGCCTGGCATCTGGAACTAGATGGAATAGTCGGATTTTTTTAGACTGTCCTATAGTCAGACTGTGATGCCAAGATCTCATTAAGACATGTCTTATGTATCCGACATAACTTACCAGGATTAGTTTATACTACCACACTGATACATATCACCTCAAAGACACGGCTTAGGTCTTCATGGCAGAGATCAGCACCATTGTTCAATAAGGTAGAACCTCTCTGGAGCTGTATTTTCATATTATCGCTTTTTGTGGTCACCGACATTGAAATGCAATGCATATTTGATATAAAACATGGCACTGGTCCCATTAAAATGGAATATTTGAATGCGCTGTTATTAATACTAACTTCTGGCTGAGTACATGACACAATAAATGAGGAATACTGAATGTATCGTTGTTTCTTTAGTTATGTACACCTATATACATTAAAAGCATATTGTAATTTGCTACAGAAATTACTGTGAGCTATTTAGCTTCACCTCCGAATGACAAAATGTCCAACCCTAAAGTAACACTTGTTTTAAATAGCATTCACTAGTCAACTTTGTTGTACAAAATTTGTCATGTTTGAGTTTTAAAATTTGTATGAGAATTTAATTTTACGTTAAAATTTAGTTTCCTAAATTTAAAATTCTACTAAAATTTTATTTATCAATATTTTTTATTTAAACATATTTTCATATTGATATTATTATGTATTACAATTAAATTTTTACTGCATTGACAAATTCCTATAATTAAGGAAGACATAACAAATTAAGTATCGGTGTCTCAAGAGCATTTGACACAAAAGTTGCAACCCTGTGCAACACCAATACTACACATCTTATGTTAGCTGTCACAAGCTTTGTTGCTATGAAATTCTAGAAACTTTGCTGTGAAAAGCTGAACTATGTGACATGCAAATATAAACGTTTGACTACAAATTGGCCATAAATAAGTTGCCTTGATAGGACTCAGGCTGAAATATGTGACATGCAAATATAAACGTTTGACTACAAATTGGCCATAAATAAGTTGCCTTGATAGGACTCAGGTCACGATTATTTCTTCAGGTTCAGCACCCACAAATACAATCCCAGTCTATTTTTAGAGCATTTTTCCACTCTCATATTGTTGGTAATAAAAGAGTAAGATTTAGGCATTTCTGGTATTGATTTAAAGATAATTGCTTGTTCCGTATCATATGAGCATTATGGTGTGGTTGTCTGTGTGTATTTTGGCTATAGTGCACAATGAGTAAAGAATCTATAACCCATTGCATGTTGGTTTGTTCACTGTCTAGCTTCACAAAACAATGCTGGATAACCTGTGACAAACATTTCAATCTGAGGTCATCTTTTTTGGTACTTCAGATTAAAATACGATTTCGTTAGGATTTGGACACAGTGTAAAGTTCAGCGCTGAGAAACAAATGATTTAACGACTATATAGGAAAAGCTAATTGTGATCCGCGTCCATTTCACAAGGTCTTTGCAGTACAATATATGCACGACACAAGCCAGCATATGCGGAAAGTCTCGGAGTTCAGATTTGCTGATACTCCCTACGAAAGCCTTTTCAAAAGTAAATGAGACTTTAAAGAAAATTAGAGCTCAGTTTAGCACAGTCTATAGTCAAGACCGTTATGGAAAACTGTTTTCTGATACGGGAATGTTGTGTGCAATCCAAGAGAAGAACAGTAATGAAGTTTGTGCTAATTATAAAAACAGTTTCAGGGCAGAAGACTTCATTCCAGAAATCGAACAAGTTTTCAGAGAAGACGTTGGTCAAAGTCTGGGCAAGAAATAGTGCATACGAGATAACTAGACAAATAGTGCATACGAGATAACTAGACAAATAGTGCATACGAGATAACTAGACAAATAGTACATACGAGATAACTAGACAAATAGTACATGCGAGATAACTAGACCATATAAAACAGAAAACGTCTCATGTAACAAAATGTATAATATCAACCTATTTTTATGAAAACTTAAATACTTGGAAGTAATAAACATGTTGCACATTATTTCGTTTGTTCTTTCTATGAACTAAAGTGCATGCATCTCAACAAATCTTGACAAGTGAGTTAAATGTTTCGTGGACAAGAGAACAGCCTTGATTACGCATTGATCCTTTTATCTCAATGAAATAAAATTATGGCTGAGATTTGTACTTGAATTACTCTTACAAATTAAATAAAGTTTAATCTGCTGTCTGGATATTATTTTTAAAAATTCTTATGTAATTGGAAAGTTCGACTACGCATCAGAGAGATGCTACCGATCTTCCTTATGCAAACAGACATTCTTGTCCGTAATATCTGCCCCTCTATCTGTATATACATGTCCACGTGACCTATGGTATAATTGTCTGTACATTTACTTCAGAGCTGATTTGTTTCCATCAACTCGCTGGTCCACTAGGCTATCGGTGGTTTCGGATGAAATGGCGACATTTAGGTCTTGTCAGCGAGGCAACAAATCACTTCACAGACTGGGTGCAATGTATGCTTCTTTTCCACCTAAAGAAGTTAAACTTTAATTTTTAGTTTTCTCTTCTGGTCTTTCAAACAGCGAGAGGATTCTTACTGATGGGCGTATTATTTTACATAAGTGATTATTTTGACTAATGGACCTATTTTAAGCAGAAGAGATTCTGACTAATGGACAGCTTTTAAACAGAAGGGATTTTGACTAATGAATGTATTCCAAACAGAAGGGATTTTCACTAATAGGCTTATTTTCATCAAAGCAGCTTTTGCACAAAGCATTTAAGTCCGATATTTTTTTTTTCACAGAAATAAACCGAATCATAAGAATCAGAATGAAGGAATTGCAGCGGCATAATCATGCAGATCTTAGTAAATTGCAAGAATAGATCGGCATGAATACAAGTTTTTGATACATAAAGATCACCTCATTGGATATATGCCTCTCACCTGTGAAAGAATGAAAAGGCGCGAAGTCGATTCATATATTGCTAAGTAATGGACTTGCTTCTCAAAAAGCGCTTGGTTTACATTGATAGCAAGTGTTCCACGATTAATGTAGGAAATGCGTCAAGTATTTTAATGTCTGTAACCCATAACTTCAGAAAGAAAATCCAATAACGGCTTAGCACTTTAACTGAACAGCTAGGAAACTAAAACAAAAAGCAATTTAATTGCATGTCAAATAGATGCATCACACCATTGTAAAAACTTGGCATAAGCTGATGATCGAAAATTTTTGTACATGAGAGTACTGAAAATAAAAGGCTAGACCGATTTATTCCGTATGCTTGTATTTAGCGATCTTAACGATAACCCGCATGAAAGGACTTAGCAAAGAACTGCGTGTAAGGACCACTGTAAATACATATGTTTCAAATATTCCTTTGATACATATATGAATACATATTTGCGTGTATATAAAGACGTGTGTACAGGCCACTTCTTGAAGGGCCCACTGAGCAATCAGATTGGTACCTTCTGCTGCATATGAACAATATTGTCTGCTCTCTGATATTGATTCTGCAACTTATACAGTAACTCTCCTTTAGAGACAAAAAAAAAAAAAAAGAATATTAAATGACGTTATTCATATCTTCTTCAATATAAATACTTCCTTGAATGGCAAATCCTCTCTAGAATCCTTGATTTCGTATCTCAAGAACCTTCATTGGACACTGTTTCTTAGCGCATCGTTTTATTTCAGCATTTTACCGCCGAGGATACGGGTACAGAAAGTTTGGTGTAAATTTTCGAAACATGTTACTATATTGTGCTCATGAGAAATATAAATTGTAGCCCTCATCTCTTGAGTCTGGTTAAAGGGGATTTGTCACAGGTCAAATTTACAAATAATATCAATTAGGTGTGTGTGCGTGCGTGCGTGCGTGCGTGCGTGATTTTGATTTTTAACGTAGCTTTAACAATTTTTCAGTCATATCGCTACGATGTCTGCAGTGTGACAGTTTATAGTGATGTCTAGCACTGGGGCATCATGCCGCAGACATCACGCATCATGTCCCACCCAGTCACATTATCCTGACACCAGGCCGACCAGTCCTAACACTAACCTCTTAATGCTGAGAGCCAAGCGAGGCAGCTGTTAGTACCATTTTTGTAAGTCTTGGGTATGACTCGGCCGGGGATCGAACCCATGACCTCCTGCATCCGAGGCAGACGCTCTAACCACTAACCCACCGGAGCGGTGTAATATCAATTAAAGTAACATTATATTTTACTGACTTGTGATAGAATTTTTCGGATTATTTTGAATTTAGTTCAAAATACTTACGTTCGGGTTAAATTGTCATTTTTTTGTAACTTAGAGAATTATATTTTTCTTGAGTTGTACAAGGTTGTAGGTTCGCTTCTTTCTGGTACAGAGTTTAAGACCATATAGTCGTAACAATTATATATATATATATATATATATATATA
>JAECUM010057306.1:0-18211 GCA_016617855.1 Megalonaias nervosa
TATATATATATATATATATATATATATATATATATATATATATTGGGGGGCCCCGAGTGGCCGAGTGGTCTAAAGCGCTCATCGTTATGGATCACTGTCATCTCACCTCTGTCTGCATGAGTTCGAGTCTCAGGCTCGGCTAACATGGGCAAGTGAGAAAGCCTGCCAGTAGCTTCTCGTGGGTCGGTGGTTCTTCTTGGGGTTTTCCAGGGTTCTTCCTTCACCAATTATACTGGCCGCCATGTATAGCCTATCTTGTGCTGAAATATGGTGTTAAACCCTACAACAACAACAACAACAACAACAATATATATTGTTACGTGTAAGCTCGTACAAAGTAACAAATGAAAAGAGTGAAGCCAACAAGCTTTGTAAATTTAACAAAAATGATTTATTTCCCTAGAAAACAAAGTAAAAAATAGAAAATAGGACTTACCAAAATTTAATCCTAAAATTGAAAAAATATAAGTCCTATCATTAAACAGTTCTAATTGAATCCAGGTTCGAATCTCGATGAAATACCAATATGGAGGCAATGGCGTCAGATTAGGTCGTTGTACTGGTGGCAACAGATCCTCGATTGAATCACAATTTACAATGTTTCCGTATAGAATTCCAGAATAAATTTCCACTGAATTTCTTTGTCCCAGAACTTTAGCAAATATGAAGCACTTCAAAACAATCTGGTAACAACAACTGAAACCTCTTGAGCCCTCAAGGTTTAAAATACGACTGGATAAATTTAATACCAATTGGCTGTTTTAAGCCTCGACTTTAGATCATATGGTGGCTCAAGTAATGGGTACGTGACACTAATTTGAACATCGCAATAGAAGCACACAACCGGTAGGCACGTCCGCCATGGAAGTGCTTAGCGAATCTTATTATTCAATTCAGTAAAAAAAAAAGTTGTTTACAAATTAGAACTATCACGCAATTAGAAAATGACCTTAGTAATAGCCAATCGTTTTATCTTGATGTTTGCAAAATGTATGAACTAAAAATAGTGCTGAAGTAACTTATAGTCTAATCGGGTCAAGCCAATGTTTGGAAAAGAGATTCAAATCTAATGAAAATCATCATTGCAATTAAATGTAATGAAACAAAAATGAAATACAAAAAAAGAATTTAAAATTAACACACAAGTAATTAAATCACATATGCGTAACACTTCCCCCATAAAGAGAAAGAAAGAGTTATATAATAAAGCTTTCTTTTTACCATATGTAACTTATACATAAGGTAAAACAAAATTACATCAGAAAACTCTTATGAATTATCCAAGATGTACATGAAATAATATTTCTATACACGGGAAAGTGTATCTGCAACCAAATTGTCTTGTCCTTTGATGTGCCTGATGTCAAGATTATATTCTTGTAAAAACAAACACCACCTTAATAATCTTTGAATTTTTTTTTTTTTTTTCATCTTGTCGATGAAAGTAAGGGGGTTGTGATCAGTAAATACAGCAACCGGAGAAGGAGCTGAGCTAATGTAAACTTCAAAATGCTGTAATGTCAATATTAAAGCCAAACATTCCTTCTCGATTGTTGAGTAATTCTGTTGGTGCTTAATTAATTTCTTAGAGAAATAGCACACTATGTAATGAACGACATTTCTATCTTCTTGAATCAATACTGTTCCAACCCCAACATCACTTGCATCCACAGATAATTTAAAAGATTGACTGAAATTTGGAGCTGTGAGAACCGGCGCACTTTTGAGTATGGCTTTTAACTTGTCAAAAGCCTCCTGACATTTTTCAGTCCAAGGAGACTTGTTTTTCTTACTCAACAAGTTTGTTAGTGGTTCAGCAATATTAGAAAAATTGGAACAAAACTTTCGATGTATCCGGCCATACCCAAAGATCACATCAGTTACTTTTTACTTACAGGCACAGAGAAATCAGAGATAGCCTTGACCTTAGCATCTATAGGTTTAACTTCACCATGTCCCACAATATGACATAGAAAAGTTACACAACCACAGCAGATCTCACTTTTAGATAAATTGATTGTCAAATTTGCACCAGTGAGTCTTTCAAAGAATTTCCGAATCGTGGCTAGATGTTCTTTCCAGGTGTCGTTGTAGATAATGACATCATCGATGTAAGCATCGCAGTTATCTAGACCAGAAGTAATCATATTCATCAAGCGTTGAAAGGTACTTGGGGAACCCTTCATCCCGAACGGCATCACTTTATATTGAGAGAGTCCATCTGGAGTCACCAATGCCGAAATTTCCTTTGGTCTTTCTATCAGTGGAATTTACCAATATCCTTTCAGAAGGTCAAATTGGGTGACATACTCGGCATTTCCAATTTTATCAATACAGTCATCGATTCTTGGTAATGGAAATGAATCTGTTTTTGTCACGCTGTTCACCTTCTTGTAATCAGTGCACATACCGAAAGTTTTATCCGGTTTCGGAACAAGTATACATAGTGAACTCCAATCACTTTTACTGGGCTCTATGAAATCGTTCTCAAGCAAATGCTGAATTTCCTTTTCAAGTATTCCTGTTTGAGAGGGTTCATCCTGTATGGGTGTTGTTTCACAGGTTTTGAACCTACAATTTCAACGTCATGAAAAATTTTGTTTGTCCTCGTAGGAATATCTGGAAACAAGTGTTCATATTCGAATAATAACTGTTTAAGTTCATTCCTTTCTTGTTGTAAATGTAAAAGTTTCTGGTCCAATTTTTTCATTATTTCCGAATTCCGAAGATTTGTTGTTCCAAGATGTAAAGTGTCTGATTGAATTTCTTCTCTTAAATCCTCAGTTTGTGAGACAGGTAAAACTAAATTAATTGCATGATTTACCTGGCTATCTCTCTCAATGTACTAGTACTCTATTAATTTATTTAGATCAGTGTACTATTATTATAATTTAACTCATTCATTTTCTTCTTAACTTTGTAAAGACCGTAAAATCTAATTTGAAGAATACTGAAGAATGGGTAAGAGAGAATGAACTCTATTACAGGACTCAAAACTTCTCTCAAGTAAAGTTCTATGAAACCATAGTTTCACTTTTGACTTGAATTGCTGAGTACAAAATTCAAGCATGACTAGCTGGAAAATTCCAGACATAAAATATGACCTTTGACCGGATTGAACAGATTTGGGAGGTTAAATTGAGTAAAAAACTGTATCAAAGCTTTTAGTATGGTTTTTGTTTTAATATTCCTCAAAGGAATTGCCTCTGGGAACCTTGTTGATGCACACATAATGGTCAACAAATATTGGTTGCCTGACTTGGTCTTAGGTAAGGGACCAACACAATCTACCATAATTCTAACAAATGGTTCGTCAAATGCAGGAATAGGTATCTTCTGATTGGGTTTTCCTACCATCTGACAAGTATGACAAGATCTACAAAATTTACAAACATCACTTTTGATTTTTGGCCAATAAAAGTGAGTCAAGATCTTGTGATAAGTTTTATTTATCCCTAAATGACCAGCCAGAGGAGTTTCATGGGTCAAACTAACTATTTCCTGTCTGTAAGATTTTGGAACTACAATTTGATAATTCACTGACCACTCGTCACTAGCAGGTACCTCAGGAGGTCTCCATTTTCTCACAAGAATTCCATTTTTATTGAAATAACAGACAGGTACTTCAGTGGCTTCAGTTTCACTAATGGCCCTCTGAAACAAACAGGAAATTTCAGGATCTTTATCCTGTTAGACGATAAGGGATTGTCGTTTGTCACCCTGATTAAGTAAAAGAGAATGAATATTTAAAAGAAGATCACTGTGATCAATACCTTTTGACTGATCTAAATTAGGAGTGAAAGTGACCTCATCAAAAGCCTGACCATTACATGTGTCAGCTAAAGCAATAGTTTCCTTATCAAAATCATTCTCAAGAGCTTTCTTTGCCATAGCTCTGGTAACTGGACAAGCTGGGTATAAAATAGGGTATTCTTTTTCAATAGGATCAACTTTTTGATCCAAACAAGGCTTGTCAGTTACAAGTGGATTAACCACAACCTTGTCTCCAGCTAGGTCGTTGCCTAGTAACAAATGAATGCCCTCAACGGGTAAAGTATACACTTACCGACTGTCACAGGTCCTGAAAATAAGTCTCATGACACATTTACACAATGTAGAGGAACATTAACAAAGCCGCACTCTACTCCCTGAATGAGAACACTCTCATTAGAACAGGACTTCTCAGAAAAAAACAAAACAAAGTAGCTGATAACAAATTTTGGGAAGCTCCTGTATCCCTTAAAATTTTAATAGGGATAGAATTGACCAAATCACCCAAGAGTGATATAGAATCCTTCTAAATGAATGGTTCATAATTCTCCATAATAAAATCAGACTGGGGTTTATTAGACCCAACAAATGTATTGATTTCAATACATGACCGTGACCTTGACATCTTACAAATAAGAGCACTTGGGATAGGTCTATCTTGATTCTGATGCCTATATTTCAATTTGAAGCAATCAAAAATGACGTGTTTATTTTGTCTTGCAATAGGTGCACGTAGGAATAGACATGGATTTTGAATCAAGGTTATCAGAAGCTTGATTTTTAGACGTTGTGGCAGATTGAGTATTAGAAGGAGTCGCATTGGGCTGAAATACCTTTCTACTAGTAGACTGCTAAGTGAATGATTTACTTACAACAGGAACTTTATGAGTTAAGGAATACTCATCAGCAGCAAGAGCAGCATTTTCCAAGGTTTCAATTTCATGCTCGTAAAGATACATTCTAATATCACTATGGATACAGTTCTTGAACCATTCAAGTAATATGAGTTGTCTGAGACTTTCGTAATCTTTATTGAACTTTCAAGAAGAGCATATATATATATATATATATATATATATATATATATATATATATATATATATATGTGTGTGTGTGTGTGTGTGTGTGTGTTAGAGTTGAATGGAGAAATAAGTTAGTACACTCATGTAATCTTTATTTTTCTGACATGGCATGTATGAAATATTTATTTAATCATGTCTATATTTGTTGTAATAAATTTGGTTTATAAGGCTGATGAAATGAATTAGTTGTAATGTAATTAGTTTACTACATAGTTTATACAACTTTGTCAGACTTTATCTGGCTCACAATAATATTACTGAAATATAGATCTCCAAACTCATTTGAACAAGATTACTAGATGGCCTGGATATGTATATAAGACTGTAAATCAAACGTCTTGTAGTAATATTATATTTTAATAGAATCTACAATTTTATAAACAGCTGTTTAAGCATCTCCTATCACTATGTGTAACGTTAAAAAAAAACTTCTACAATTATAACTTGACATTCTGTAGTCAATTACTATAAATCCTTTTATCCACTTGCATGATTGTATGCAAGAGTATCAAATGAATGACAGGTAAACACTTTCTTACTGCCTTTAACCTTTATCGTGTGTCCATAGAAGTTGACTATTGACTTTATTACCACAATAGTAAAACATGAAAAATCATATCAGTACATTTTTGATACATAGAAAACAGTATGTAGGTTTAACGAGAACTTTTTAAACATGTCACATTATTATATACATTTAAGATCATTCCTGAATACATGTACACATCATTTAATAGTTGCTGATACGAATAGTGACTCATGTTCAATTCAACTAGTGATTAATCTTATTTGGAAATCACATCTGGTTACAAGAAAAATGTCATTTTGTACATCATGTTTGTCAAAGCACAGAAAGATACCTAAGCATTGTGGTACTCTAAACTGAATAATGTACATTGCTGTTGACAGTAAATGATTACCATGGTGAGATCCAATGTTTGTAAAGAAATAAACTACAGCAAATTGTTGTTGTTGTTGTTATAGGGTTTAACACCATTTTTCAGCATAAGATAGGCTATACATGGCGGACAGTATAAATAGTGGCGGAAAAACCCTGGAAAACCGTGCAAAGAACCACCGACACACGGGGAGCTATTTGCAAGCTTTCTCACATACCCACATTGGCCGAACCCGAGATTAGAACCCACGCAGACAGAGGTAAGATGGTAATGATCAGTAATGGTGAGCGCTTTAGACCACTCGGCCACTCAGGACCCCAACTACAGCAAGAGTCAAAATACCGTCTTGACAAAATATAAACAGTTTCTATATAGAGCATGTCCTGAATTTTTTAATTTTAGCATTAAAGATTGAACAAGCAATCCGCACAAATCTTACGAATCTAATTTGCTTTGTGTCATATGGTTAATAGCCATTTTGTAGAGTGTTGTGTCACATGTCAATGGCCATTTATGGACAAGTCAAAAGACTGTTAGCCTTATTTTAAAGAATTTCTTATTTCAGGTTCCACTTTCTATTTGTTAATATTTTTTCATAAAAATTGTACCTGTTGTAACATGTCCAGAAATATACGTAACAGATAATCTGTATGGATATCTTTTTGTCATTTGTATCATGTTTGATTGCCAATTTGTTGGTGTTGTCTATTAAGTCATTGTTTTGCACTTTTCCTGTTGATGCTTCGCAAAATGTAAAGGTGGTTTCTGGGCTATTCTTTGTGTTTTAGACTGGAGCAAGACAAATGCATGATAGGAGATCTACTTTGGCCACTTGCTGTGTTACTACTGTCACACTACAGCAAATTCAAATCTAAAATACCATAATAGCATATTTATTTTTATCTATAAGGGCATTTGCAGCCCATATATAGTCAATACATTTTACATTCATAATTGATATTGCTTATCAAATATACTGTTTAGAATTATGTTTAAAAATGCTAAATGAATATGACTTGAAAAACTAATTAAAATAGTTATCCTCATTTAAAAGAACGTCATTCACTAATTTATGTTAACCTGTTTGATTTGTATTTTTGGGAACTTACTTTATATAAAGGTTATAAAAAAAACCAACCAAAAACCTAGCTATCAAATTAAAAGAAGCTATTAAATTACTTGGTTCTAATATCATAACATGGAAAATATACTTTTACGTGTTGTCTGACTGCTACTGCTGCAGATATCTGTAGTGTCTTCTTTTCTGTCATCAAAACAAAGGCGTCTTTGGAAACAAAAACATTGTCTTTTATCTCCTACTAATGTTTGGGCGCTATTTTGCCCTACAGCCTCACTTCTCTGAGGATGAAGTTTCATAAGCTACCAGACAACTGATATCAGCTTGTCTTTATAAGAGACGAAATTACTGGACTCTAGGACATGAAGGTTATCATATTTCAGCACTATCAGTATCAGTTTGCTGGAATCCAATTGACTATAATCGCTACAAAGACAAATGTGTTGCTATGTGATTCTGCATGTGTTCCTGTGTAACTGTGCAGGTTATTTGCATGTAGACTTTTCAGATTTTTTGGTAAACATCTTCGTATCACAATTAAGCAACACTATTTGGGGAAGACAAATAAAGTATAAATAAATGTATATGTATTGATATGAATGCTACCCAATTAGATGTTCAGGTCATTACAACCACCTTGAATTTATTTCACACATTTGTTAATATTTTGTCTTATCACTGTAACCAGCATTTTAGTGTCAGAATCACTTCTATCTGAATTTATTTTCTGCTTGATAATTTTTGTTTACAGTGGCTTCTACAAACTACCTTTTATTTTCATTTCAGTATAATTAATACACTACACAGAAAACTGATCATCTTTATTCTACATTCAGAGTGATACTCTATTGAAAAGGAAGTGGTTCCAACACTGACTCTGTTCAATACTGACCCGTGGGAATTAATTAGTGAAGATCGATTTGATATGCAGTTATTTTACTTCAGCTCTTTGTGCATGTATTTTATAGTCCATCTTAATTATAGTCAATCAGTGCTTTCTCTTATCTGTGTTAGTGAACAAATTTGCTGATCATGGTTGTCCAATGATACATTAATCTCTGTTAATTATCGCAGCATCTTTCTTAGTTTCATGGTCGTCAAGTATCAGAGCTTATAGGTCTGAGTCAGTGATAGTTTAGAGAAGATGGAAATAAAGATGGAAATATAATCAATAATTTCATGTGAACGGCTCCCCTACGCTTGTAAAAGTGTACATTACTTATCAGAATGGAACGAGCAGTTTAATAAAAGCACTGAAGAAAAAAGAAGAAGAACCCCTTATTTTTAAACCCATATTACTTGAATTTTTTTAAGCAAGTTCGTCAAGCATAACCATTTACATCTAGAACTGATTATTAGAAGCATTTTTAAGCTGCAACCATTCTGCCCTCACAATATGAGTAAACCCCCCCACCTCTCTCTCTCTCTCTCTCTCTCTCTCTTACTGACGTACACTAAGTCTCCAGTTTATAAAAAAATAGGTAAAGGCAGTACTGCTATAGCTATTATTTTTTCAAAACCCTTGTTAACTGTATGACCGTTTCTGCAGTCTGCTGTCAGCATACTCACTGATGTTTCTTATTAATAAATGATAATATTATATAGTAATTTTGATTGGTTTGGTTTTATAAATCAAAAATCTTTTCCCACAAATAGTGCTGATGTCAGAAACTACTGGAAGCAAACTGGTTTAAGATAGTGTCTAATCACTTGTGTACAGAAATCATAGACCACATCTCTATCAAAATGTATTTATTGTGTAAAAAATATATGAAACTATATAAGAAGAAATTCAATCTGATGATACTGTACAAATATGTTTAATTATGTGGTTTACGTATGTGATACATATAAAGTTTTGAACAGAAATCTAATCTAACAATTTAGGTTCAGTTAATGTATTATGGTTCACTAGTTAAAGAATTTAATAACCAATGCAGCCCTAGTGTGTATTATGCATGCATGCAAATGCCACTCTAATAGTATCTCAGAAAGGATACACATCCATGGCCATAAATTTGTAGTAAAAGTGTACATAGATAGCTTCCATTTGCTTATGAATAATACAGATTTGTATGGAATGTATGCTGAGTGAAGCATTCTGTATACTGAATCCAAATAAAAATAAGAAAATGAAACAAGAAAATTGGTGCCACTGCCACACACTGATAACTTGGTGTTCGAGTCTCCATATCTTCTAAGGACGAATATTTCTTTCATACCTTAAACAGCTTTGTACATCTGTGTCTTTATATAGTAATCCTTCTGTCATTCAGGTCATTACAAGTCCAACGTTCAACAAACTGAGACTTATAAAATATAACAAGGGTGTATATTTTTCCAATGACAATCAATCTGGTTTTAATTTAAAACTTTTTATATGTTTCAAAAATCCTCCTAGGATTTGTCAGAAAAAAATCATATTGAATATGTGTATACTATGAGGAATCACTTGCCAAGATAATGCCAAAATGTTTGTAATGAGTAACCTCTTGTGTACCAAATCAATTTTATGTCATAAAAACGGTACATTAAAGTACATACTATCATAATGATTTGACCATGTTTCCCGACTTGGTTTAGGTATATCCATAGTTACAAAGTAGATACTAATAAACAATACATTACATTGACACCAGAAAACATTGCTAGTAAAGACATTATATAACTGGCCCATGTAAAAGTAACTTTATGTGCATCAAATCAAATAAGTTAGTAAATGGCAGTTAACAGTTGGAATTACACTGTACTGACCACAAATCTGCCAAGAATTCAAAAACAGGACAATTTGGGAAAGCAGGAATATTATTAATGTTGAAAAAATACAAATTATATCATCTCAGTATTTTTATGCCACTGCTGCAATAGCAGAAAGAGCCATTCTATTTTGCTCATATCCATCAGAACATTTCTCTGTCCTTGTATCAGTATATATGTATGCCCATTCTAAATCCATTTTAGGACAATGGCAAAATGCAAATATTCAACTAAGAATCATACACTTATATGCACTTTATCACGGTAATAAGAAAATATACTCTTAGATTACTTGGATACTACAGCAGTCTTTCAACTGTTTGTATACCTTTTTATGTGACGTTGAACTATAGTTTGCAAAATTTCTTACCTCTATTAGGAAACCCATTCTGACATTCCTAACATTTTCACATAAGTTACCTACTTATTCTCAAATACATTTAAACTAAAGACTTGCAGTAAATTGCCTGAAAAAGTTCTCAAAAGAGTTTATTATTATTATTATTATTATTATTATTGCTTCTAAATGCAGCAAATTGTTTTCCAGTAGTAACAGCAGAGACACTTCTAAGCGATCATGGTAGGTAATGATAATCTGTTCCAATATAGATTAAAGACAACGAGCATAAACCATACTGTTACTGAAATCGTCTAACTGCAGTTCATACAGTCCCTACTGAGTAATTTGTTAGTTTTGAGTCCATACCATGGGCGTCCACACATACGGGAAAAAAGGGGTCACTCCCCTACCAACCAATTTCACCCCTAAACATGATGTGGCTTCCATCTGCGAAACTTACCAGTTGACCAATACATGTTTGCACCCTACCCAAAAATAATTCTGTGAGTGCTCCTGGTCCATATTTCCATAGTAAGATGGTGATGGTGGTACAAGACAGACGCACAGCAGGTGTTTAGCAACCAATAGGGTCTTTATAAATTCTTTAATACCTGATCAATCTATTTAAACAGAAGAGAGAGAGAGAGAGAGAGAGAGAGAGAGAGAGAGAGAGAGAGAGAGAGAGAGAGAACATGAGAAGAATAAAGTAATGTTTTCTGATTTGAAGACAAAAGTACTAGACACCAATATGTTATTGCTTTCCAAAGTTCATATAGTGAACTAACTAGTTATCCACATGTTTAGAAAAAGGGTTAGGATTATGTGATTATTCCATTTTCATGTTTGTTTATATCCATTTCACCCTCTATACAATAGCATAAATGGCCAGTTGCTTATGTCCAATAGTACATGTCTTTGTGTTATCTGTGTTTGTTGGTATGTCCATCCTGAATTCATTATAGCACAATGGCACAAAAGTTAAAAAAGCTACAATGATATAACTTTGGACATGTTATCATGGTTATACATAACTGCACTGATTACATTTTTAGAATATTATGCAATTCTTCAAAAATGTTTCTCACATATTAGTTTAATGCTTTGGGCTTGGATTTTTAACGTTTGGATATTTTGGATGAAAACCTTGTTAGGACAATTGGCAAAAGAACTTGATGATTGTTAAATATTATCACATAAGTTACTTATTCTTAAATATATCATCTCCTTGTTGGCATTAAATATGTATGATAAAAATAACTAAAATAGAAATTATTATTATTATTATTATTATTATTATTATTATTATTATTATTGATTTCATCAGTGTGTAATAAATAAGTATTCCAGCAGCAAGTTCATAAACATTTCTAAGCTCTGTTAATCTGTTAGCTTTGATGATATCATATTACACTCTTTTGTTGCAATAACTGTCCAAGTAATTATATAGTCGATAATTTATATTTCATTCCTAGAGCATAGGAATTATATTAGGAAATGTAAATCCATGGAGTGGAGCAAGTGTTTTAGTTATCTAAAGATAAAATATAAAGAGTGTACAAAGAGTTGTTATTCTAAACATCAGACCCTTATTAAAACATTTTCCATGATGTAATTTATTGGTATGTAGTAGCATTTTAAAGCACCCGAGAACAGTTATATGGTAATTTGTGGAAATGATCAGGCACTGACCAGGTTTCACACTATTCACAAGTACCTAATGTTACTGGGTTGGTCCCCCACCCCTGCAGTAATAAAATATTTAAAAAATAAATAACAAAAATATTTTTATGATTGACGAAAATAGGTGAGTGAGAGGAGATGTGTGGGAAACACTACAAAATGTGAATAAAGAAACTTGACCCTGACGGGTCCCTTTCAAAATTTCCCTACCAATCCATCTCTACTAATTTGTTACACGGAGTAAAGATTTTAGGACACAGCATCAAATTTAGCACTACTTGACACAAACCAGGTGGGCTTATATATGGTGTTTTGTACATTGTCTCTCCATCTGTTAAATCAAGCTTGTTATTACTACTTCTCTGCAACTACTTAGACTACGGCATTAAAATTGAATACACATACAATCACCCCATGGTCTAGTTGGTCCCAAAAATAATGGTTCTGGGTGGACATCCAATATGGCATCCAGAAAGGCCTTTTTGCAATCTTGTTATTGCTACTTCTCCTGAATGGATGATCCTATCAGCATGAAGTTTCCACTAAAGGTGTTCTTATGATGTCCAGTTGGTCCTAAAGAAAATGGTACTGATCTAATGTCCAATATGGCTGCCACAGCAGTATCTTAAAAATCTTGTTATAACTACTCCTTGTGAATAGAAACAATTATTGCCATGGGAGATTTATCAGAAGACTTCTTATCATGTTGAACTGATTTTAGTTGACTACAGTGGCAATCATGAAAATCCTATCACTTCTCTTGAATGGATGGTCACATCAGCATAGGGTTTTCACTGAAAGACTATGATGTCTAGTTGGTTGTAAAATGAACATGGTGCTTACTGACTTCCTTTATGGTCAGCACAATGGCTATCTTGAAAATCATGTTATCCCCATTGTATTTTCACCACAAGACTTCGTATGATTTCATAGTTTGTTCAGATTGGAAATAGTGCCAATATGATATCCAGTATAGCCACCATGGCATCTATCTTGAAAATAGAAAGTCATATCAAGATGGAATTTCCATCACAAGACTACTCATGACGTCTTGTTGCTCCTAAATGACAATGATACCAATCTGTCTTCCAATATGTCCAACACAGCATTTAAATTGAAAATCATGTTATTGCCTTAGAATATCAGAGATTGTTTGAACATTCAGCAGTTAAAATAAGAAATGACCTTATCTTGAATTCCTGACCAAAATTGTCAGCATAAAAGGTATTATTTCCTTTGAGAGAATATTGTTACGTTCAATTTGCATATTTGTTTACCTTTCGAAAATACACAGTTTAGAAGGATCGCTCTGGTGGCCTAGTGGTTAGTCCACCCGTCTTGGTTGAGGGAGGTTGCAGGTTTGAACCCCGATCTAGTCGTACCAAAGACTTATAGGAAAATGGAAATAACAGCTGCTTCGCTAGGTGCTCAGCATTAAGAGGTTAATGTTAGACCTGGTGGGCCTGGTGTCAGGATAATGTGGCTGGGGGGACATCATGCAACATGTCTGCAGCATGATGCCCTAGTGCTAGACATCACTATTACCTGCCGCACTAAAATATCTTAGAGATATGACTGAAAAATTGCTAAAGCTAAGTTAAAAATCCAAACACACACACACACACGCACTTTTTAGAAGACAATATTTTAGCAAGGTTAGTCAAAAAGAAGTTTAAAAAATTATTTTAGAATTCTTTTCAAATAATGTATTGTTAAATAATTTTTTTGCTTTGCTGGCTTTCAACTGTCTGACAAAGAATGATTATAATGAGATTATTATTATTATTATTATTATTATTATTAGTAGTAGTAGTAGTAGTAGTAGTAGTAGTTGTTGTTGTTGTTCTTCTTGTTGTTGTAGTTGTAGTAATTTAAGTAGTAGACATATTATATCATTTATATGTTTGCAACAAAGTTTCCCAACAACAATAGAGTCCTTTCACATTGTTTTGCACAAGCACTGGTGCCTTGAGGTTGTCTGTTCTTGTATCAGCTTTTGTGAGACAAGCAATTATGGGGGCAGTCAAGTCGCTCTTACTACACACATCAGTAAACAGGTCAAGTCAAAACTATGGTATCATATATTTTTCAGGTTGAATAAAATCATTGTGCAATGTATGGGTACAAACATTGAAGGGATGCAATGAATAACACTTGCGGAGTTTATAAATTTCCCAGTCAAATCTTAAGTCACTGTGGACTCATTCGTCAGGTCGTAATGATATGATTTAGAAAAATGTAAATTCTGTATGACTGTCACTTTGTATATAGAAAGCCAAACAGGGCAAATGAAGAAAGTATAGATTATGTGTCAAGTGTGAAATTACCCCAGATACATTTATGTTTTGGGAAAAAGCGGAAAACTCAAACAAGCCAAAAATATTGCATGACCTGTACATAATATTATTATAAACCTTTTTGCTGTCAATTAGCTTATCATAGAAACTACACGTAAGATGTTTAGTGTTTATTTTATAAGTTGTGTATTTTTCATTGGATTTCCTTGTGTTCTTGTCTACAATGTGTGGATTTTCTTAGGACACTGGGCAATATTATCTGTGAGGATTAAAGGAACATTTATGAGTTTTTAATAATGCATGGCTATTTTATAGTTTGGCAATACTAATAAAGTCTCAAATGTAGTTCAGCTAAAATGAAAAAAGTTAATGGAGTACATTAGTTGGATGAAACACTGTATTCTTGAAAATAGTTTATTCGCTGACTTAAGACTTACGTCATATTTATCGGAAAAAAAAAAAAAAAAAAACAAAAAAAAAAACTTTAATCACTACAACATGTGTTTACAATGTTGTATTTATGCTAGAAAGCCAGTGACTTTGGCAAAATCAGCTTACTTTTTGACCATGACTGTCTTATTTCTATAACATTGCTATATGTGCCATTGTAAGGGCCAAAACAGATATCTGTCTCAGGTTTGCAACCTTATTTTTTCCTTGCATGATTTTATTTTGGTACAAATGAAGTAAATATGAACATTCAATAATCTATAATTTTCCTCATTACTTTCACTTACTGAACCTGAAACATTTATCTGTTTATGGCCCTCGCATAATATCATTTTCAAAAGCTGTTTGTATAAAATACATTTACAACAAAAACGTGAACTTAAAAAATGAAATTTCTTCGTTTAATATTGCCCTTAATCAACATAATTTTCATGGTACAAAATTCACATATATATATATATATATATATATATATATATATATATATATATATATATAAATTCACTGCCATCTCACCTCTGTCTATGTTGGTTTGAGTCTTGTGTATGGCCAGTGTTGGTGAGAAAGCTACCTGAGTAGTTTCCCTTTGAGTCAATGGTTCTTATCGGAGCTTTCCTATGTTCTTCTACCACTAGTTATACTGGCTTCCATGAATAGCCTAACTTTGCCCTGTGAAATGTCATTAAACCACAAAACAACATCTACAACAAGAACAAAACCCTTTAAATGGTTGAAAATTTTAATAATCTCTAGTTTATCACTAAAGCATCAGGATAATATTGTCGTTGTAGTGTTTAACGTCATTTTTAGCATAGGATAGGCTATACATGGCGGCCAGTATAAATGGAGGACGAAGAACCCTGCTAAAATCCCAGAAAGAATCACCGACCAATGAGAAGCTACTGACAGGTTTTCTCACATAATCCACATTGGCGAATCCGTGACTCGAACCCACGCAGACAGAGGTGAGATGGCAGTGATCCGTAACGGTGAGTACCTTAGACCAATGTGCCACTCGCCCCCCCCCCCCCTCCGAAGGATATTATTGGAGTGGAGCAAGTATATTAGTTTGTTTATAGATAAAGATATGGAGAATGCTAATTTGCTAAGCATAAACAAGAAGGCAGGGTTGGCTAACAAGCTGGGGGCTGGTTGATGGTCATAAGAAGGTATTAGCTCCCCAGCAAGAGGATGTAAAACTCCAATGCGGCTTAATTATATAATTAAAGGTGTCTGAGAGAGAGAGAGAGAGAGAGAGAGAGAGAGAGAGAGAGAGACTTTAATATTTTCTTCTATGAAAGTATAAACGATAATATTTTCTAATTTGATAAATAAAAAAACTAATTATAGACTTTCAAATGTTACAGCTGTCCAACAATGTCCAAAATTCCACAAAGTAAAACTACTAGTTTCTCTGAGCATTTTGAAAACAAAAAATACCGATTATGTGATTCTGCATATGGATACATGGATAAGTGTATGCGTTAATAATATTTCACATATCCTCCAACAATGCTCAAATCTCTAGATATGACTGGAGATGGTCTATATATCTGCATAATGGTTGAACATTATGACCCAACTCCAGCTATTGGGAGTTGGTTCATATAAAATTAAAATTAAGTCAGATCAGTCCTTCAGAACTCCCGTCAAGAGTTTACTCAAATTTGAACAGAGACTTATTTCGTCAGTTACAGTTGAGCTGAAGGAAGGCAATAAGGGATATTGTTCAATTGGAATCTGAACTCAAAAATCTAGTGGCCTGCCACACAGCTTTTTTATTATTTGCTTGAATCGCTTTCTTAATTGATTGCAAATCAAATTTAACTAGGATTAAACATAAAGTGGCAGATGTATCTCCTCACTTGAACTTAGCAACAAGACCAAATGCATTGTCATAAACAGTCCAACTTGGAAGCATCTAATTCAGGTGGGTATTCCTAAATTTGCTGTTAATGTTGTTGCGACTCTATGGTCGTAATCTTAGTAACAGAAAATAGCAAAAACCAACCTAGTTTAGCAAAATTCAGTATTAATATGAAAAACTATGACACAATAAAAGAACCAGGATAAGGGTAAACGTCCTTTCTATAACATTCTAAGTTGTCAACAAGATCATGAATTTCCAACGAAAAACTAATTTTCCAATACTCAGATACAAGCAAACATGCTTACCTCCATTAATAATTATCTAAATATTTAATCTATAATCTATCATCATAGAGAAATATATATGAATCATATTGTTGACAAAATAAATGTCACTTGTCAGGTAGACCCTTAACACATCTACTGGCCAAAGTCAATCACATTATATAGATACACAAAACATATAATCATGGAGCAAAGCCACAAAATATCAAATTAAATATACATAACAATGTTTGTTGTTTATGTATTCCAATTACAACTGTTCACTAACTCCAAAGATAGTTTTGGCCATCCTTTCTGCTAATTAAGAAATAAGTATCAAGGTCTAAATATTCCAGGAACAATGCACTGTTTTTCAAAAACAAAATAATTGAACTATAAAGTTTCTAATTTCACAACTGTTGTTCCAGAGATTTACACCTATGGTAAAATTCAAATTGACAATTTTCAAACACCTATTATCCCAAGGGACGATTTTCTTGTTAACAAAGTAGAGAATGAAAAGGTTTTCTTACTCCTTGTGTACTATGTTTGAAAGACATGAGAAAAATTGTATTTCATAATTTAGAGCATGCTGAACATTATTTTAGCCTGGATGAGCTAAGTTATTTTGCTATTTAGTAAGCATTTGTTTTAATAATATATGACATTGAATCATTAGGTAATTATGTTATATATTTTTCATCTTTATCTGACAGGACTACATGTCTTCCTTTCATGTAGAAGTTTGAATATTTACTTCTTAGGAAGTTAAACCTGAACCATTACTGCTACCACATTAACTTGATTCTATGTGGTGAGCATGATTCTGAAGATGTGTCATACATACATACATACATACATACATACATACATACATACATACATACATACATACCCTGCATTTATGGAGTGCAATCAATATACATGGATGTATACGGTAAACACTTTTCACGCATGCCGCCCAATTCGGTCTTATTTTTGTTTTAAATCAGTGCATTACCAGTGAATCGTTCAAATCAGCTGACATTAATATTTCCTATGACGCTCTGTTTTGTTTACTTCATCGATTAATTGTTTGCTGGCGTAGTCTACATGATTTGAGTTAGCAAAAATTAGGAGTATCAATGCCGGCGGCTGGCATCCTTGATAATTTAATTTATAACTATTTCTAGTTAACCGTTTAAGACCGAATGATAATATGCAATGTGGTTATAGCCCCGGTTGTTTAATTTGTATGCATCATCGCATTTAAGTTTGGTTTTCTCGTCTTTATTTATTTGGTACATACATATGTTGACTGCCCTGTCATGCAGTCTACCTCGGTAATATTGTAAGAGTGCATAACACAGTTTCCGAAACATTGATATGAGCGACAGTATAGACCATTCTCAGAAAGTATTCATGTATTCATGTGACCCTGTGTCAACGAATCCAACACGAGGCTAAGCTAGGCACCAGCTTATAGATTTGTTAGAACTAGGGGACCAAATTATGGCAGATAAAGGTTTTGTTAAAATTAATGAGAAAATTATTTTCATAAACAGATTAACAGAATATCCCATCCGTAAAATGACAAAATTTTATATTGTTTAGACACGATTCCTCCCTATTATGTTTACTTTATCTAATGTCTGCATTTACATATTGGGTGTTAACATTCATCCATCTACCAACAACACAAAAATAATATTAATTATAATCAATGAAGACGTTCACATAAATAA
>JAECUM010057307.1:0-52761 GCA_016617855.1 Megalonaias nervosa
TGTATGTGCGTTTGTGTGTGTGTGTGTGTGTGTGTGTGTGTGTGTTTAATCGCGAAATCTGAAATCTTACATTTGTACAGAAAAACGAAGCTTTAGACTGCGCTCGTATATAAAGTTGCCAAATGTAGCATTTATTCTGTAATTTCCAACATTAATACAGCGGCTGTGTACGACTCTGCAGTCTGAAAAATCAATAGTGGAAATTTACCAGGCCTTATACATAATGTGAAGATTCCGTGCATCCAAGTGAAATCAATACAGAACATCTGTTTCATGGTTGGAAATTTCGCTGGCTATCTAATCAGCCTAAGTTAAAATTAGACATATGTATACAGTAATTGTAAGGTCTATCAGTTGATTTTGAACGATAGAAAGCAAAATTGTTACATCAGATTTGTATGTATGTTAACTATGTCCGATAATCCAAATACGATTTAAACTAGCTGGAACGGTATTATCTCCCTTTCAAACATAAATATTAACTCCATCGAATAACGTTAAATTTTAAAGTTTTGCCAAAATTAATTAAAGATACTGGTGTAATGCCCAAGTGCTAGAGTACTAATTCCATTTTTGCAATATCTTTTATCATCAAAATTGCTAGTCCACGTTTAATAATCGTATCAGTTTCAAGCTTGTGAAGATTTGTACGGATAACATTAGTTTTTATAAAGCTAATATTATTGTTCAACGCTGACTTATAATCGTTAAATTTCATACATTTTTTACATACCCACGAGGAATACCTTTCGCTTTCTTTGTCAGTTTATTATCGTCGAGAATTACAGCAAATATTTTACTTCGAAGTCCAGTAAACTCTCTCACCGGCACAAACATAAATTCATCTTTCATTTTACCAATAACTTTTTTATTTATATCATCATGAAATCCGCTACTTGTCGGATAATCTGATAAATCTAATAGGTCACGGCGCTTGTAAATATCCTCATAGACATCTTCACATTTTATATTATAAACTAGCGAATCTGTATCAGTAAATAACAACTCCGAATCTGGCCACTGCTTTTTGGCAAAATTATAGTGAAAGTCGTATATCAGCCACTTTGATATATCAAGTACAGCTGCACCAACATATATTGGTTTATTTAACTTTAAATTTGTCTTTCGTCGTTGTATTGCAACAAGATTTTCATTAAATATTTTCATGCTGACAAAACCATCATCGTTAACTAATTTATTTCTGCGATTTATATTATTTACAATTTCGATAGAAACTCTTTTTCTAATGTTCTCCATTGTCTTTCCAAAAACCGAGTTATTCATTAACTTAAAAAAGTTTTTCTCAAAGTCGGTCTTAGCAATAGCACGACGTTTGGTATTTAAGTCAAAATAATTTGACATCCACCTCGACAGATTAAATTTTAGCACACGATGGACTTTTCTCAGAATTAGTCCAGCATCTACTGCTTGTTTTAAATTTTTGTAATGCATCAAGTAATTTCTTTTATTTAGCAAATTTGGAACTAACTTATTAACGATTGAATTTTTTGATGTTGTCATTGCTTGTTGTTCAGGCGATAATAAACTGTAATCTATCATCATAGACTCTGCACAAAATGGGTAGTCGTTATGTAGATCATGTAACGAACTAGAATAATCTAGGTCAACTTGAACAAAGTATGATATATCGGAAAAATCATTATTAATTTTTCTAGGTAAATCCTTTTCAGTTTCTTTAAGAAATTGATCTGGAGTTATCCAATGAAATCCACCACAAGGCATTGGCTCTGACATTGCATACCCATATAAATTCACACAATCTAGATAAATAATATGATTGGATGGGAGATTTTTATCATAATGTTTTAGATATTTATTATTAGCTACTGCATATTTTTTTGTTATGACGCTAATTCCACCTCTGATACCTTTTTCAATAAAATTAAACATATCAACATCTGTCAAGAGGTCCAATTCTATCTTACTTGTTTTTAGTAGAGCGTCCCACGACAGCCCGGGAGCAGAATAATACCAACAGAGATCTAGTCTGTAGTTGCTGTAGCTTACTTGACGAAAACTTTCAAAAATATCTGATAGTAATAAAACATCTGTTTTCAAATATAAATCATGATAATCACCAAATGTTTTACAACTAAATTTATTCCAAATATCTTGTGCATATTTGTATTCGTCGTCTGACACACCTTCACCTTTTAGCTATGAGTAAAATTTGTCTTTGCCGGGCAGAGAAGTTTCATCACATCTGCTCCAGTCGTCGAGATACTCATATGGAAAGATACCTTTTTTGTCAGATCGACATAGTTTTCACCAAAGCAACTTCGCAGATTATTAAAAGTGCTACAACCTTTTACAAGCTCATCCAATGATGCTGCTATAAATTGCAGGCTGTCAATGAAACGTAATTTTCCGAGAGTAACTGACATATATTTTTCAAAATTATTTGGTATACATTTTATCTTATTAAATAATGATTTAATTTCCTCATTGCCAAAAGCTTCTACAATGATATGACTATCATAGCCGCGAAAGTTATGTAAGACGACAGGTATAAACTTTGGTGCATGAAATTTTAAATTACAATTATTATGAGCTGCCCCTCTGTATTGCCCAGTTAAATGACAATGATCACGAACTTTATCATGGACTCCGTTTGAGTCTACTAAAGATTTTTCGCAAATAAGACAATTAATCGCTTCATCAAATTCAAGTTGTTGTTTAGACGTTATTTTCATTGGAGCTGTCTTAAATAATTTGTTAGAAATTTTATTAACATCATCTATAAGATTTTTAGTAACCATACCGCCGGACTTTCAGACTCGCCATTGCTACATCTGTATAACTTTACTGGACATGAAAATTTATCGTCGACGCAACAAACTACTTTATAAGCTACTCCGCAAGGAACATTTTGCTGTATTTTTCTTGTACTTGATTTATTAGGATTATTTTCAGCGCCAGCTACTGGAACGAGTAGGCACTCAAAATCGGCATAAATAACGAAAGGTATATTTAGCTTATGATCATAATTTTTAAATTTTAAGACTTTTTCTTTTTCGCCGGGCATAGTTATTCTTTGAACATTGGGGCAGTATTTAAAATGTTCCTGTAGTTTCTCATTCTTAGAAAAACCCTGCAAACTTTTGTAACAGAAATATTTCTTCTTTTAATTTTTATTATACTGTCCGCCAACTAAGCCGTTAAAGTTTTTTATCCAGCAATAATGTCCTTTATAAAATAATAAATTTATTGTCTTTTGTGTAGCAGTCTCTGAAATATATATTGGGTAAACATTTTCTCGCTCATCTAGTCCGAAAACATTTACTGAAATGTTTTGTTTTTCAAACTTTGGTATCTGATTTTCTGCCACTGGAAAAGTTATTCCCTTAAAATCTAGATCGTCTTTGTATGGCAAATACTCTTCAATTCGGTCACTGTGGTCACTCTGAGGATGTCTCTCCGACAAAATTGACCAACGAAAACATTGATCGTCGTTGTTTTTGACATTTATACAACATTTTTTGTTTTTAATTTTTTAAGGGAGATCAACGTAAGAACTACCTCGAAGTACGTTATATTTTGCTGTGTGAATTAAAACTTCCTTTATCATTTAAAATTTCCAACCTGACCCAGATGAAGTAAATTCCTCCAATTTTTTATTTATTTCTTGGTGTATTTCATTTGCGATTGTGGTAATATTTGTTCCAATTAATATTTTTCGTGATTTAGCTGTTAGATATGGCTCCGAAATTTCGCTGTCGAAACTTGTATTTTCAAAAATTATATCAAGTATATCTTTTTGAAGCGCATGTAACTTTGATAAAATCATATGACACTGAACTATTAGTCTAATACTTTGTGAACTGCAAGTTCTTGAGCTATAACTGGTTGTAAAAGATGAAATAAATTTGTGGAATTAAAATTTGCTAAAACATTTTGATTATCAAATTTGTAACTGTTGTCGTATCCGGAAAATGCTGTAACAATTTTTTTTCGGCTTTGATAATGCTCTTTTTAGCAATATCACGCAATTTTAACATTATATATAGTATATTTTATATTTAATTGAAAATTACGTAAAAATCAATTAGAGATATAAAATCCTTATAGCATAATGTCAGAAATTCTGAGATATATGAGATTGACAGCAACCGAGCAAGAAACTTATCATGTTCATCCAAAGTACAACTTATATGCTGCAAATGCACTTGGTTCAGTTATTTGTATAAAATCTAAAATCTCTGTTGGTAAACCAACGCCAGCTGGAATGATAATTTCAGTAAAAGGTGATGATGCAGACATGACTGAAATGTTTAGAAAAGATTTTGTTTATAGTTTGTTTTGCGAGGACATTCCAGAAGGACAGCGAGTTTATAGGGTAAATAACTCAATAAACGATAACAATATTGAGAATTTAGCTTTACAAAATGAGTATCAACCTCATCCAGTATTTGATTTATATGAGGCAAATGATCGCGGTATTATTCAAAATATAAAAACAAAAATAGTTATTGGAAATTTGAATAAAGAAGGTTATTTACATGTGATGGTGCGTGGAATAAAAACAGATTTTGTTCATTATAAATCACATCATTTTGTATATGATGTTTATCATGGTACTATTTCAAATAATTTAGTTATCGATCATATTAACAAAATTAAAACAGACAATAGGATTAAAAATTTAGATTTAGTTACACCAAAAGAAAACACCAAAAGAGGAGCCGGTTCCAATGGTTCCAATTTAAAAAATCCAAAAAGATCAGTTGTTTCAGTAAATCTGGAGACTGAAGAAGAAATAAAATTTAAATCAATTTATTCTGCTGGAAAATATCATAAGATTGATTGTCGTGCAGTAAAATTTGTGGCTGATGGAATTCACAAATCAGCAACTTCAACATCAACATTCGATAGATTTAGTTTCAAATATGACGATCAATGATGTTTCTTAGCTCGGTTTTAGTTAGGCAATTATGAGCAAACATCAAAATATCATCTTTATCAAATTTTAGTGTTATAAACGCACTATCATTAAGTTTATTTTTTTCTGCCGTTGTTAGGACAATTTTATCAGAATCGCCTTGCGTCACATTCACATTAACAGAATAAGCACTATAACCTAACAAACATTTTCGAACTGTCTCAGCTAATTCTCTGCAATTTAATATATTAACTTTCTGATGATATTTTACATCAGGAGATTTCGTTTCGCTAGTCATCTTATTATTATTAATTGGATAAAAACATATTATAATATGGATTTAATGAAACGACTTGCTGATATATACGCGGGAGATTTTATCTCTAGTGATACAATCACTTACGACAAAGTCGCCAATAATACAATAGACAAATTTGCTAGCTATAGCGAAGATGATATTTTGTACGACAACAATAACGACGATGAAGTTAATGACGTTGTAGATAAAAAAAATTACAGCAGGCCGACAACTGGACGATATAATGTTAAGTATCATATCGCTAAAAAAAATAATAAAATTTAATTTTACAGTTACCGAGCAACAAACATTTTGGCAGCTTATCAAACCATTTCTTGGTGTAAAAATAATTGGCTATCAAAGAAATATAAAATATGATTTTAGTTTTGTTAAAATATTTAATTTAATGCCAGTTGATAATACAAGAAAATTACATTTAATTTCGTTATGTAAAACTATCAAATGTAAATCTGTACTTGTAAAGTACGAACAAATTTATGATAACATTATTGTATCGACCGAGTTGGCACCCAGCTATCAAATTTATCACTATATCCTCTCCATTTAACTAAACTTTTGTCGCCGCGCTTTCTAATAACTTTTTCAATAACAAATATATCTTGGGAAGTTTTCTGAAGTTCTTGTTCATAAAAACTACCAGTTATAGGTTCACCTAATAAATCTTTTAACGCATATGTCACTGGTATTGTCAAAAGTACTTTATCAACAACAAATACTTCTTCGCTCCAGTTTGGAGTAAATCCTTTCTCAAATGTTTTTTTCGTCAGAGATATTCTAACTTTATCGCCAACTTAAATTTATGTCTGCCGTACATGTTTTCGTTTGCTAATATTGGATTTTTAATTGTGTCGTTTGGCGAAAGCGAATGGGATCGGTATTTCGTGTTATTATACTCATCAATAATTTTCTGTAAATTGTCAATATATTTGTTTGTATTATTAGCTGTCAAATATTTGTGTATTTTTTCGTTTAGTGTGCGATTAAATCGCTCGACGACAACGCTTTTACCTTCGTTTCTTGTAACATATTGTTTTGTTATTTTGTTCCAAAAACTGCTCAAATATTTTATTGAAAAATTCTGCTCCGTGATCAGTCCAGATTCTATTTGATCTTCTTTCTGTAGTTGTTGGTATTTGTTTTAATGCATCAGTTATTGACGTTCCTGTCTTATCTGAAACTGGCACACTAAAAGCATATTTGCTAAAAACATCCACAACGTTAAACAAGTATCTCTTATTATTGTTAAATTCAGCAAGATTTGACACATCAACTAAATTTATCGCCCAGATATCATCAACGGCATTTGCGACAACTTTACGTGGCGGAAACTTTTTTTTTTTTTAGGTTTGTGTAGCTCTGGCGCTAACGACGTTGTCGCTTCAAAATCATCATACAATTCCTTTCCGAGTCCAAGTTTATATTTTGCTCCAACAAAACCTTGCACCAACTTTCTATCAACCCTTTCTCTGATTCCTTTTGGTTTCATATCACGAAGTTCGTCTAGCGTTACCTTATCACAGTCTGATTTTGAGTTCTCTACACGAAAGTTATCAGGACGTTCTATATCACGATAACAAATGTCGTGGCGCATTGCTATTGCATCAACTTGATTGTAAGGCTCTTGTCCTGGTAATGGATTATCCTTCTCGTCAAGTTGTTTATCTAGCGGATTATAAGGTCCAGTATATTTATGGCCTGGTAATGTCCAACCTCCTTTTGGTTTTGGCTATTTGCCAATTACTTTATGTATATCTATACCTGTTCCTATTATTTCTCTGTTGTTACTTTGTTGACAGTATGTAACAATTTTATTTTGTTCAAGACAGAGATCTCTATCAGAATCGCACTTGCATTTCATTATTTATCAGTCGTCTACTAAAATAACTTTCAGTCGTCTACTAAAATAACGTCCCTGACAACGTCAGAGCATCCAGCTCCGGACAATTTCCTCAAAAAATACTTTTTCTTTTTCCGCAGATTGCGCAAATACTTTTTAGCATCATCCTGTTGTTCTTTGTTTTTTCTGTTGTTTCATTGATATTTTCTGTTTTAGTTTTACATTTCAGACAATATGTTGACATTATATACACAAGTTTAGGTAAAATTACTAGTAATTTTACAAGTTTAGATAAAATTTAAACTTTGCGAAAGTTCAATGCAATCTCATCATTGGCGTGAGAAGGATGCTTGTCAAACTAAAATAAATTTTAAAAAATTTGGATTTTTATTCATCTGTTTAATGAACATTATACAGTAATACCCACAAGCAGTAGTTCCAACAGGTTGAAGTTGATTGGACGAATAATTTATTACTTTATATCTGGACATATATTTTTTTTTTATTGCGTCGCTCGGTGGAATTCCAAATGAATCAAAATAGTTGTTATTATAAACAGCTACCCAATGTGTGCCAGATCCGTCGTTGAAATCTTGTATATTCATCACACACGATCCCAGCGACGCTCGCGATGGAATTGCCGCCAGTTCATCTTTGGAATAAACTCGGTGGAAATTTTTTGTTTGTTTTAGCTTATCAAGTATATCAAAATTACTTAGCGGGGCCGTGTTCCCGGCAATGTTATTCCTCGTCCTATTCCCAGCAGATTTGGCAGTAGACTTCCCGCTACTCCCGCCAGCAACGGTCCTATAAATCCACCTCTGGTTGTTCTTTGCCTCTGTCGTGTCTTTTTTTTTCGTTGTTGTCTTTCTTTTTGCTGTTTTTCGTCGTGGCATTATATTTATCGTCCACATAAAATTATATTTCTATCACCATCGACATTCATACGAAAATTTTCTTTATACCACTGCCGGAGACACTGTTTCTGACAATTTCACCGCCGCAGACGACACCGTCGCCTGAGATCGCTTTTCTCGTTGCGCCAGATACTGCTCCAGACGCTGCTGCTAATCCTAATGTACCTAACACCGGCAAAAGTTTTGGTATTAACGTTCTGCCCATTACAGATAGTGCCGGACCAAAGAAGCCGCCATGTTTTGCCATCGCAGTTATTTGTGTGGCTCTTAAATTTAAAACAAAAGGTTTGCCACGATTATATTTATTTACTTGTTTTTTGGTTAACATTAATTTTGTTAAAGTACCCGCGACTTTATTGCTGTCGACTTTTAATGATACCTGCCTCTGCTTTGCAACAGCAGCTGCTAATTTTTTAACTTGACCATCAGTCAAATATATTTCTTCTACAATATATTTTGTCATTATATACAGATTACAGATTAAACTTGCAAAATTGGCAAAATTGCAAGTAATTTTGTTACTAGTAATTTTTAAACTTGTACTGACATTTTACCTTCAACAGAATCAATTGTTATAGATCTGTCGCTGATCACCAACGCGTACACGTACAACGGTGCTACTGGAACTGCTCCAAGTGTCCAGGTAATTTCAATATCAGCTGTCGAATCGACAGCTCGCTCGCTATGTTTACTAACATCAAAATAAAATATCGGATAAAGTGTACGAAATTCCTCTAATGATATCTGAGATCCGTCTCCAACATCCTGATATTTTTGCACTGCGTCGAGCATGTACATGTAAGGTCTAGTAATATTTTTATTAGCGTCATCTGTAAAATTGCATTCTATCGCTCGTTCTGGATATTGCTTTGAATTTATTCTAGCATATATTCGTCTGACATCAGCGTTATCAAATATTGCATTATTTTGTTGTTGGTTACCACGTCCCACCTGCCGCTAAAATACAACAAATAATTGCCTCGGCAGTTGTTCACTTGATGTTGTTGTAACTGGCCATGTGTAGTCGGTAGTATTTGGAACTGCTGTTTGATATATTTTATGTTGCTGAAAATAAATTCTGTTTGTATGTTTTTGCAGCATATCATTTAATTCTGCCATTTTAGTGATCGACAGCGTTATTCTTGGCATCCAAAGCGCAAGTTTGTTTATGATAAACTGTACATCAGCTCCACCAGCTCGAAATAAAGAATCATTTTGTTCTGCCCGATCTAAAATAAGTGTATGTTTAACTCCACGAAATACCTTGTTATAATCGCGACAAAAGCCAAATATTGTACTTAATGGCAGCATCGTTGTAATTTGACGTGATCCTGCTGCAAGTGCCTTTCTTCTGGTATAACCTTCATTGTAACGTATATTTTTTCTGACGATAGGAAATGAGTTATTAATCAAATTCAACATTTCAGTGCCGGTTGCAGCCGCACCTGGTGGTGTTATACCAAGATTATTGCAACCAGCAGTAAGTGAGACTCTTTGTAGCTGCATCTCCAGCGGCTGCACCTGGTTCGACTATACCTAGCGCAGCAGCATTAACAATAAGAAAATCTCTTACAATTACAACATTTGCAGCGGCATCAGCTCCAGCCACTAAAATAGGTAGACCTCCGGTTGAAAACTCAGACGATGCCATAAAACCAGGCCCATCACTTCCGGTATCTTTAAACCACATCATATTAGTTGCAGTCGATCTGGAGTAATCGTCGGAAAACGAAATAACATTTAAGATTGTACTTGCAACTTGCAGGTGACTTGAAATATCTTCGACAGTTTGATTGGCTAGCTGATATCTGGCACTTTTGAAAAAACACCAGCCATCATTTATAATAGCTACTTCTGTGTTAGCTGCAATTGCAACAGGTACATTAGCTACTGTCATAATCTGGCCGCGAACTTCTAATATTGCTTTGTGTGGCAGTAGAAATACATCTTCGTCTCGGGTATTAAATGTTCTGACACCAGTTTTATTTGGTTCATTAGAATTTTCGTCGAGAAACTCAATATATTCAAATTCTGTCACTGTGTCATCGATGTCATGAGTTTCTTCTAAATCGAGATAATCTTTAACAGATATTTTTTATTTATTAGATTATATAAAATTGTCACTGCGGCGCTGTTACTTTAGATATTAATTTTTGTATAATCTGCTCGCCCTTTGGTGATAAAAGATTTTGTGTTGTTGTTATCATTGCATGTTGAGTTTCTTTTGTTGAAGCGATTTCTGATATAACTTGCTTGATTGTCGCAGAAACTGGTGGTTTCTCGCCTTTAATTTTATCAGCAACCTTTTGTCCAACAGCAGTTCCAGCAGCAGATGTGACGCCAGTTGCAAAAGCTTTTGATGCGTCAAGTGCAATCGGTGCAACTTTATACGCTCTTCCCGGAACATTTTCAATAATTTTAGTAAATATATTTCCCAAAAATCCACCAATAATTTTTCTTCTGTAAATTTTTTTTATTTTTCATTATATCTGAGGTTGTATAAAAATCGATTGTGCATGTAAGTGTAAATAGTAAGTAACAACCTCGTTATTCAAATCCAGCTGTCGTCCAGATTGATCTGTCAACTGCATATTTATTGCTGTTATTTGATTTTCAACATATAACGGATAATAAATAACTTGCCGCGGACTAATTTGCATGAGCGATCCCGGTGGAACATTTGGCGAAAAGCTATATATCGTTTGTCCTTTACTACCCTGGGCTCAGTAAGATCCAGGTGCAATGGAGCAATTGATCAATATTGTGTTTACGTCAGTTATATTTACAGGCAAATCACCAGCATATGTAATAGTTTGTTCTGCTACAGATCCATATTGCTTGTGAGTAAATCCTATCAACGACGCTATGCTTGTTACTGATGAAAAATCTATTATCAAATTATTTTTTAATGTTATTCTGGCGCGTAATGTGTTATAATTTGGTGTTAGCTCAAAATTTTCTGCAACTCCTCCATTTTTCGTTATTAATTCGCGTATCGTCTTATTTAAATCAGTTACGTTGTAGGCTCCTTGCGGAATTTTAAATGTTACCCAAGCGCCAGGATTAAACGTAAATTCATCGTTGATCCCAGTTTTTACGTTAGCCATAGAATGCCAACACGTACATGAAATTAGTCCAATTTCATACTGTTTTTCAGTATCAAGTTGTATTGGCCGAATATAATTTACTGAAAAATTGGCGCTATCTTTAGCAGCTGTGCTAGAGTCAAGTAATAATGTTGCTGACATTGCTATTTATTATATTTTTTATAAAATTGACATTTACAAAATTAAAGTTTTGGTTAACATTTATAAAATTAGGTCGCCGTGATTAAGTCGCCGTGTAAAGTTTCGTATTCATCATATTTTCCGATCTTAAATGATCAAGTATATCAATAATTTCATTATCAATTTCAGCGCCAACATTCCCAGCTTCTTTTGACGATATCAACAGCATTAATCTGCCAATGATTTCGGTTACTGATGCAAATATTTTTACACCTGTTCCTTTTATTTCTTTTTCATCTTTTTTTTATTTCCTTTAATCTGTCATCATTATAACAATTAAACACACTTTTAAAATTAAAATTTTTAGCTCTGGGTTTTCCAGTTCTATAATGTTTAACAGAATTCTTAAAAACACTAGCAATAATACCATATCTGGCATCGTTGAAAAGGTTTTCAATATCTTTTTTTGTTACAGCATTATCAACTGCTTTGTTAGCTACTAAACCTTCATTTATAAGTTTATCTAATTTTTTTTATTAAATCGTTATATTCATCTTCTTCCCATTTGTCAATATTATCAACATCAGAGATAGAATTTATTCTCATAAAATCATCATATTCTGATTCTATTATTTTATCATATTTTGTATTTTTTTCAGTTCTTCTCTATATCTTCCAATTTCTTCTTTTATTCCCTGACCTTCAGCTATCAATTCTTTAGTATAATCTATTCTTTCCTCATCTAAATATTCTGCTTCAGTAGCTATACTACTAAGGTTAGAATCACTACGTTGTCTGTCATGTCTTTTTATATTAATAATAGCTTGCTTATAAAGCCTAGCAATAGCTGAGTATCGATATAATCTAATACTTTCTTGGTATCTTTCATTATCTGATACTACATCACCAGCATGTTTTTCCCTTTCATCTATTATTTCTGTTAATTCTCTAATATTTTCATCAATGTCAAAATCATTTTTACGAATTTGATGTAATGTAACATTTTTAAATCCATATGTTTCGTTAAAAGATTTATATTCATAATCTTTATTTTATCATTCATCTTTTTTCGATCATCATTGAATCTTTCTCTTTCTATGCTAGCTTGCTCTTTTCGAAGAGCTTCTTCTTCGTCATACCAACTCTTTTCTATGTCTTCTAACTTTCTTCTAATCGCCCCAACTGTTAAACTTGCTAATCGTCGTTCAAGTTCAAGTGGATGATTTATAAACCGATCTATTTCAGCTTGTCTAACAACAGGATTAAGAATATGTGCTGACAGTTCTTCAGCTAATTATTTTCTTTCCTCGTCAGATCTACCAATAATTTTTGCGGCAGCTGCTTCTTGTTGTTCTTTAACTAATCCAACCAAACCTTTCTCCTGTAGTCGCTTAACTTCTTCTGGACATATTGTTTGCACTTCAAGTTGTTTTCCAAGTATCGCCTCAGTAACTGGCTTTAAAACTGTAGCTGCTTTTTTCTGCGGCAACTATCTGTCCATGTCGTGCTTGCTGTACTCGCTGCTTAAATGCTGCTTGAGATTGAACAAGTTTTTTTAGATCTTCTATATGTTTTCTGTATTTTGCTCGTTTATCCATTTTATTATATATAAATTTTTAAAAATTTTAGGAAGTGGAAGACATCTTACTGCAGATAATTTTCAATACAACAACGGAACATTTTGGTTGGATTATGTGTTAGTTTATAAAATAAGAAAAAGTTATATTTATCCGCTGTTGCCTTGTGGTAAAGTTCGATAAATTTATCTTTTGTTACATCACCGCACTGCTCTTTTCGCGATATTTCTAACATCAACGTTGTCCAGTCCTGGAAATAATATAAAACAACCAGTATTTCGTCTGATAAATCTGTCAACATTATAAAAACTTTGGGCTAAATAAACAGACTTACATTTCTTATTACGCGACAGTGAAAAATATGATCTTATTTTATTCATCTCTATATTATTTAGCGGAATATTGTCAAAAACTACTATCTTATGCTCGGACGAATCAAGTTGATTAACTGGAACAAGTTCTTCTGGTTGTTTGATAATAAAAAAATCTTCACCAGCATCAAGATCATCACGAAGTTTGTTATTATATTCGCTTAGTAGCTCGTACTTATCTTGTTGTGGATTAATTGTGTAAATATAAACGCGATCGTAATTAAAATTATCGTCCAGCAGTAAATTCATAAGCAAATTTGTTTTTCCCGATCCAGTTCGTCCAACAATAAGATAGTGACAATCTGGAAGTTCATTGTTATGTTTATGTTTCACCAACCGCTCTGTATCAAAATTTAATATCGACAATTTTGCCATTGTTATATAATTTACATATTAAAAAAAAATTGTCAGACAATAAATAAATAATGAGCTATTATACAAAATTTGGAACATTAGTAGGAGATTCATCAGCTGTAAGAACAACAATAACAAACGGCAAGATTGATTTATCTGGTTACCTGAATAAAACTGGTGATATAATGACAGGAAACCTGTTTATGTCAAATCAACGACTACTAGGTTCAGAAGCAGCGTATCCACCAAAAAATGTTGTTAATACACAAGCTGTTAATTATGCAAAACTGAAATCCGTCGACAATAATAAACTGGATAAATCTGGCGGAACTTTAAGCGGTAACGTAGATATGTCAGGAAAAAAAAAATAAATTGGAGACCGGGTATCCACCAGCAAACTTAAATCAAACACAAGCTGTAAGTTATTTGCAGTTGAAATATGTGGATAATAACAAACTTGATAAAACCGGTGGAACGGTTGCAGGTAATATTAACATGTCAGGTCGACGAGTGTTAGGTTTAGAAACTGTATATCCGCCAGCAGATTTAACGCAAGCTGTAAGTTATGCACAACTAAAATCTGTTGACGATAATAAACTTAACAAAGCCGGTGACACAATGACAGGTAACCTGTCTATGTCAAATTCAAAAATAACTGGATTACCGACAACCTCGTCACCAGCTAATGAAACTGATGCTATTAGTTATGCTCAGTTAAAAGAAGAACTTACCCCATATTTTAAGAGATCTGGTGGACTAGTGACAGGCAACATAAACATGAGAGACAAAAAAAATAACTACGACATATGTTCCAGTTAACCCTAATGATCTGACAAATAAAGCGTATGTTGACAATCTGTCTAGTGGTGGTATAAAACAAACTAAAAACAATGTTGGCTATATTCCAACACTTTACAGGGAAAGTGATAACCGAGTTGAGTTTGAGGTAAGCGCATCATCATATTATCCTGAAAATTATCTTTATTACGCTTTCTTTGATAGACACGAGTGGATGACCAATGGAGAAGTTGAAAATTTTTGGATTAAAATTAAATGTCATTTGCGCGGCAGATTAAACTCTAGTGTTGGTCGGATTTATAATTGGCTGTTTGAAGTATCAAACGATGATATCGACTGGAGAACATTATATAATGCAGTAAATACGTATATTACAACAGCACAATATTTTACAATCCCGACAGAAAATACTGTCAACAAGTACTTATATTTCCGAGTTTATGTTATTGCTGCTGAACATTCGTTTCCAGGATTGACAGCATTTCAAATATACACTCTCGATGATCAAAGTTAATCTAATGCTATAAAATAATGACAACACAATGGTTTATAGACGTTGCGAGAGAATTTTATGATAATATTTTTAACCCCACCAAAAAGGTTGGAAATGATTCACTAGCGGCACTTGCGATAAATACCAGAAAAAATTTTTCAATTCCAATGATAAACTCTCCATTGTCAGAAGAAGAAAAAAATTTTGTTCGTGTTATTTATATGTGGTGACCACAACTAAAAGAAGCAATAGAAAATTTTGAAGCGATAAAAAGATACTGCTATCCTGATGATTGTCTAGAAGAACATAAACAAGTTGAAATTATATTTTAAAAAAACTATTGCTGGAGCTTGATTTTGGAAATTTGGATTTGATAATAAAATCGGACTTAATAAAAACACAAGCTTACGCTGAAAGAGATGATGTAAAAACATCTGTAGAAGCTAGCCATGATTATCTCGACAGACTACCAGAATCTGTGATAATAGGAATAAAAAGAAACAGGAAGTTATATAATAGTTTTTCAAAACGAAACATTTTTAAGTATCTCGGTATGTACTACCACGACAAAGAAACCCTAATTAAAATTGTTACTATAACACCAGACATGGAGTTGATTATTAAAGCATACTCAAATGCAATTTTGCCAATGATGCGAAAAAAAGACCCCGAATTTGACCCGATTATTGTTGACAGATCTCTAAAAATAATCAAAAATTTTAACGATGAAATTAATGATCTTAATGATATTGAGCGAGAAAAGTTTTTTGATAAAGTCAGACAAACAGATTTGGAAGTAAAAATTGATTCTTATTAAGACATAAGTGAAGCAGATGATATTCCATTTCCATCAATCCAGCGCTCTAGACAATTGTCATTACGAAATTATTACAATGAAATCGAGAAAATGCTCACAAAACAATATGAAAAATTAATGTTTAAAGTAGCTGCTTCTATTGGTCTTCTAGAAATTAAACTAGACAAGCTTAAAAAAATTAATGCTAGCAAATTTCGTTGTCGTATATGCAATTATCAGACAACATCTTGTTCTCAAAAATTTTACGTTAGATCAAATAAGCTTGGTATTAGGGTATATTGATGAAACAGGAAAAGATTACAGTAATTTGGTGAATAAAACAGATTTGTACGAACGTGAAGTAGAAAACACGTTTGATTCCTATAGTTGGTTAAAGAAAAATGAGATACCAAGAGATGAACGATATAAGGATACTTAGTCAAATGTTTATGACAAGTATAGAGATTTTATAGCTGATCCTAACAATAATAAGTTCCGTGAGTTTCTTGATTCGATTGCTGTTATTAGAACTTTTATTATTGTGTAAAAAAATTGTATAAGGAAAAAATATATCATCGATTTCAATCATATTTCAGAAGAAATTCCAAAACAAGCTGTTGAAGCATTAGTACAGTATTATAAATTTTATCATAAAAACCTTTGGTATGTAAAAGAATGTTACAAATACTACCGTAGAATACTTCGAGTAATATCATATTTGCCATTGTTAATGACTAGCTCTGGTATAATCTCAAGTGGAGCATTATTAAATCCGTTTTTGTTAATAATATCTGGCGTCGGTGTCTCTCTTTCAACAGCATGTAAAAAGATTGAGCCCAAACTTGAAACAAAAACAAATTCTTGTTAAACAGCAAGTATCACCTACAAAAAATTATTTGATCAGATACGATCTTACTTGCGAGGTGTAAAATATGATATGGACGATTTAATACGCGGGTTTCGTATTATTGACAGCATGTTAACAGATATTCTGCCAATGAGAGTCAGCAGGTATGAAAAAGATTATCATAAAATATGGTTACAACAGTAGATGTTTAATTTTGTATATCATTGTCAAATAAAACATCAGTAGTAAACATATTGACGGGTCCTGGATCAGAGATACAACTCCCCCAAAACAAAAATGTCTAATTCATAAGGTACATAAATATTGTTTTACTAGGGGAGTTGGAGCTCTGGTCCAGAATCCTTCATATACTCAAATATAAAAAAAATATTTTACCACCAAAAAAGTTAATCCAGCAGGTCCTAAATGGTTATAATATATTTGTTTTGAAGTTCTGGTCCAGAATCCGCTTTTGGTTTAGGATCCGCCTATTAGTTTACTACTCATTTCACTTTTACTATTTAATTATTGTCTTTGTGGTTGTTGTTGATTCACTATGCCCTGTATGATTGTTGGACTTTTGTATCTTTATATACGATAACTTGTGTAGTGTGAGGAAAATACTAGTGGATTGATTGCGTTGATTCATTCATTCACTGCGCGCACTTTTCTAATGTTGATATCAGACGGTTCGCGTCAGATCTAAAGGCTGTTCTACCCCATGAAATGTAATGGATCCAAACGAAAACAAATCCATAACATGTTTAAAATATGGGGTGAGCTAGATTTGTTTTCAAATCCTTGACTCTGTAGAGTGCAGTTACTATTACGGAATACTTATAAAAGCTTCAGAGCAGATATGTTCATCCCCCCTCCGGCTGGGAAGGCAAATGGCCAGAACTTTGTGGAAAATGCACGTCATCCGCTCAGGTGCAGTAGGACCTTATGGCCATCCACTGCATTGTGACTCGTTTCCAGACATCTCGACATATGCCTGTTGCATGGTTTACACGACAGTCACGTTTTTTTCTTATAGCAGCCGTATTGGAAATTGCCCCTCCTCCAAAGAAAATACACACACACACACACACACACACACACACACACACACACACACACACACACACACACACACACACACACACACACACACACACACACACACACACACACTGGAGTGTGTGATAGCTTCGCATCGGCGTGGTACGTAATGGGTAAAATGTACGGATTTTGTTTGTACTTTTCTCCAAGATGGCAGATAATAGTTTCCTGCTATCTCGCGACCATTGGAAGAGCGACGCAGTAGTCAGGAAAAGTTGGATGCAGATTATACGCTGAAAGTACAATAAACTCATTCTCGTCACAGTTGGTTACGTCCCTTGGGTAAAATAATACAACTACCGCTGTACATTTGGTGCTGAAATGCCACCTGGAGAAAACCGTGCGCTGTGGTAACTGTATCGCACTCAGTTTAAGCTGAAATAACTTTGATCAAGAACGATAAACTCGTACTCCTCACAGTGGTTACCTCCATTGGGTAAGATGATGTCTTTGCCGCTGTATATTTAATCGTAAAATTCCACCTGGAGAAAACAGTACGATCACTACATCACACTCAATTTACACTGCATTTGCTTTGATCTTGATTTTTAAAAATATTTTTTTGCAATTATTTTAGTGCTGAATGATGAAGATGAAAAACAGTTATAGTTTTAATATTCACAGTAAAGTCATGTGAAAGAAAACGATGAAGTCAGCTATAAATATGCGAGACTAGATTTAGAGACTTTTTTATCGATTGACGACATGCAGTAAATCGGACACGCCGGTTTTATGTTGCAAAAACAGACGTGATCTCAATAACTGTTTCATACTGATAAGATTCACTCATCAACACAAGCGTTTCATTGTGTATTTGATAGCCGGAGAATTCAAACTGTGAAAATATCATGAATTTTAAATAGACCAGCTGATATGAGTATTGTTGTATGGACAATGACAACTTCTACCTATGCTTTTCCATATAATTACACTTTTTGGACACATATCCAGTTAATAATTGCTTCCAATACTGCACATCAGCCTATATATTTTTAAGTTATTCTATATTGCTTGGACCCTTCGCTATGAGAAAATACCATTTTCTCCAAAGGTCAAGTACTCCAGCTTTACAAGAGCGATCAGCTCGGCTATTGCAACACCATTCCATACACGTGCCACTTATCTATTGCATCGGTCGTCTGAGTCTCAAGATCTGTTTACTTCGCGTTTCGTTCTGGAATGAATCCCGGACAGACGTAGATAGCTGGCCTTATAGTTCCGCACCTTGTTCTGAAATCTGCCTCGCTAGATATGGACTGAGAAATAATTGATAAAGAAAAATAGGTAATGTATACTTAGAAACAAATGCCACTTGCTGCCATTTCTTTTACTGATAGTCCTTGCTTGGTGCCAAGATTGGTGCTAGACGGGATGGAAATTTAAACAGGTATAATCTTGCCCATGACAATACAACAATTTTCTACTGATATCCAATCATTCATTGATTGAACGATCCATCAATCTCTGGTGGCCTAGTGGTTACAGCGCCCGCCTTGGATTTCGGAGGTTGTGGGTTCAAACCCCGGCTGAGTCATACCAAAGAGTTATAAAAATGGTACTAACAGCTACCTCGACTGGCACTCAGCATTAAGATGTTAGTGTTGGAACCGGTCGGCCTGGTGTCAGGATAATGTGACTGGGTGAGACATTATGCTACATGTCTGCGGCATGATGCCCCAATGTTAGACATCACTATAAACTGCCACACTGCAGACATCGTAGCGATAAGACTGGAAAATTGTTAAAGCTACGTTAAAAATTCAAATCACACACACACACACACACACACACACACACACACACACACACACATATGATCCATCAATCTGTAAATCCTCATAGTTCACACATATTTGGATACAGACAGACACACACACATATGATCCATCAATCTGTCAATCCTCATAGTTCACACATATTTGGATACAGACAGACATAGACTCATGCATGTCGCACAAATACAACCTGAGCATGTCTCATATTATTGTCATAGCTGAGATTATATGTTTTATTTTCGGTTTACAATGTGCCGTAATGTATTTTTCATTCGTAATTGGTATGAAGTGTAGTGAGAAATAATGCAGTTTGAGAGAATAAAAGTCCAAGCCTGTTCCGGATTATTTTGCAATAAAGTACGTAGAAACTAAATAAATCAAGAAGTTATCAAGACCGCGCTATAATCATCCGAATGCTGTTGTCAAATATTTGCCTATTATCTATACGTTGAAACCACAGGGACACCGACAGGTTGTCGGGTACGCTTGAGTATGTCGCTAAGTACAAACTATACAAATTGAAAGGAACGGGCTGAGTTTTGAGTTTGATATATAACGTATCTAAGGATCTTTCAAAATATATAAGCTTTTATCTGTGATTCTAACATTAGGAAAGAATGAATTTAGCAAAGCAGAAACAATATCTTCTTCTTATTCCAATAATAGTGTGGGTTCCTCTGGAACATACTCGCACAATGTTTGAACTATGTACATGCGGTTGGAGGTCCAAGTGCAGCTAAAAACAGGTTAAAATCATCCCTGGTCTGAAGCTACGCGATCCCCATGCCAACCCCAGCTCTGAAAGCATCTGTGCATATATGTAATATGAATTTAAGTAAATTTGTATGTACATATGTACATACATGTGTACTGTTTTGTTTGTTTGTTTGGAAGGGTAGGCAAGTTGATAATTGATTTTAGTAACCGGTATGGAAAGCTTATGAAAACTTACTAGAACACTTTTAGTGTTTATATCTGGAAGGAAATATAATGGTCTTGCCAGGAGGAAAATAGATTATTTCGTATTTGTTATTGCAAACGTCGTATTCTTAAAAACAAGAAGCACATAAAAGTCATTTTTTAAAGAGTCACTTGTTCTATATATATCACTAATATTAATTTGCTAGATTTTTGTATTAGATCTCTCTTGGCAACATTTTCTTTTGTACTTACTTTCAATATTTATTTCCTGTTTCTTTTTTTTTTTTTTTTTTTCTTATCGATTGCGCCATTTATATGATATCGTTACTATAATTCTACTACAAAAAGTACACAACTTGATTTCACCTTGACGTACAGTATATTGACACACAAACTGATAACGGCAAAAATTCAACACGGTTTTCACAATGTTTCGAGCTAAACCAGCTCTTCGTCAGTGAAATTAACAGCTTATCATTTATAAAGCAAACAATGGACTCTTACAATGTTTGAGTCACTCGGAGGAATTTACAGCAGGAGATATAATAATAAAAACTTGTCGGGTTAGTGTGTCCATCATATAGAGAACCAAGCTGTTTTAGCATCATTCCAGCTTGTGAACAAGAGACGGAAACACAGCCAGGCGAAAATTAACGCCGTCTTCAAGATTAGCTAAAGAAATTATAGTCCAGTAGCATTATGCATGGAGATTCTAAACGGAAGATGTTAAGAGAATTGTATATGGAGATAAATAAATAAATAAATAAATAAATAAATAAATAAATGTAATTACTTTGGTAAATGTTATCGCAAAAATTGCCTACGGGTGAAAAACGGAGAACTGTCTCTAATTTTGATAAGACTATAACGGGAAGGTTTAATTTTTGTTTTATATTGGCCGAACTTTCCGTGAGTTTTCAGTGCAGTATTCAGTATCGTTCCTTACGTGTGCGTTCTATATCAGTCTACCCCAGGTTTGATTCTCTCGGTAGCATCTCTAACATCTCTGTGGATTCGAGTTGTAGTGATTGTCGACTTTCGCGTTGATTTTGTTGCGAGTGCGGCATTTGTTATTATTCATTCGCTTTCTGAAATAAACGGTTCCTCCATGTTGAGTAGTATGGATCTTGCATGTCAGAAAATTCAGTCCGTAGTTAGATCGATGTTTAATATCTGGTTGATCGTGGAACTTTGTCGAACACCTGAACGAATTGGGCATATGTTGCAAATTAGGCTTCATCTGTCTTTGCAGCCGTATGTACCTAAATCTGTGATCTTGTTTGAAGTTACCTTGGCACTTACCGGATGGGCCTTGAGATTTTTAGGTCTCCGGTACGCAAACATAGGAACATCGTATAATATACCCTTGGACATTCGGACCATTCATTATGGAGCAATATGGTAAAGTTACCACCAAGGTGACACGCTTCTTGTTTTCCTTGGTTTTATATTTTACGAGGACTCCACTGTCGAGGAGTCTAGTTTTGTTAGCCTTCTCAATGTAGCTCCTTCTGTATCCTCTCCTTCAAAGGTGACCCTTGAGCTCTTCGAGTCTCTTTCCAAAGGTCACATGATTAGAGCATATGCGTTTGGCACGAAGGCACATGCCTTACAGGAGATCTTTATTACCTATTGGGGATGGCAGCTGGTCGTGAGTAGATACTGGTGAGAGTATGTTTAGAATACAAGTTAATTTGTATGTTCACCTCCAGGAGGGTAGCTTGATTATCCAAAAGGATAGTGGACCTGTTCGACTCTGACGTAACTTTTAATCAAAGGATATAGGCGAAGATATAGGCGAATTTAATTACTATTTTGAAATTTTCGCCCGTTTCGATCAGTTTCGAGTCTATATCGCGAATAAATCTGCACCAGCTTAGCGATCTATAGTGTTCCTTGTTGAGAAGCTTTTACTCGAGGTTTTCATAAAAAGTTTGGCATGGGAAGGGGCCATTTCCGTGATCATTATGGTCCCTTTAAATTGTAGTAAGTGTTGGTTGTTGAATACAAAATTGTCCCGAATCTCCTCTCCCGAAAAAAAGGTGCGCGAGAACGTCATTTACTAGTCACTGATATTGTCTACGTTTGTAAACCTAACTACAGTGATGACCAGCAAACACAGCTGGGTGTCCGGCTGGAAGCTTTTACTTGTGTATTTTGCGTGATAGAAAAACTATATATCTTCTCGGACTTTGCATTTCCCACCCCTCCCATCCGTTTACTATGTGCAGAATAATTTATACATTCCATCTGATTCAGTAAAGGACTGGTACTTTCATTTTGTTCTGTCGCGGTATCAAGTCAAGTGATCCCATAGTCGGGAAACTGTCTGGGCACAAAAACTGAATTCATGCTAAATTTTCAGAAACGTTAATGTTCCCGAGTGGGGGATTAATTTTAGAATATTTTTGCATAATCCTTACGCTTGAACACGGGGCCATTGGTAGCCGAGTTTTCTAAGGCTCTCACCTTTACAGATCACTGGCATCTCACCTTTGTCCGTGTTGGTTCGAGTCTCTGCTCGGCCTTTAAGCGTATGTAAGAAACTTGCCAGTAGCTTCTTGTGGGTTGGGGGTTCTTCCCGTGATTTTCCCGTATTCTTCCTCCACCAAGTGTACAGTCCACCATGTATAGTCTGTCATGTACTGAATAATGGCCTCAAACCTCACAAACATAGATCTGAGCACTTACCTACATAACTGCCAAATTATAATGATGTTAATGTATTCGAAGCATGGTTTTTCAATTTAAAAATTTGGGTACAATTTTACATTTTGTGCTCAAATTGTTCTGTGACAGAGGAGCCTGTCTTAAAAAAAAAAAATCAAAGGCATTTTTTTAATCCATATCCATAATTATGGATAAATGATTTAAAAAGATTTATCACACGTTAATTAAATAATTTTTATTTCCTGGTCATCTAAGTTTGATTCGTCGATTTTGGCATCCTTGGCTCGAAGGTGATAGTTATTTCTTCCAAACCATTGATGACATTAAAAAAAAGAAAATAAACAAGTCGCATATGTGCACCGTATTATCGCAAGGTCCGGGGAACTGATATTTTTAGTTCTCTGACACGGTTATTCTTATCTTCTGACTTGAGGACTTCATAATAAGATAACAACTAGCCCACATATAGCATGTAAGCCGTTACCTGCCATTGTCAACAACAGGCGTACACAAACGATTTGAGTTATGTTTGTGATTTTCAATTTTGGGCACGCCAGGCCACATATAATACCTAATTATAAAAACTAATGTTAACGAAAATGTAAAACTATGGGAAATTGCGTTAGTAGCTAGGTCAACGAGAAAACTAAACCAATATTCTATTTGAAAGTTATGGGTTATAATCGGACATTTTTATATCGGTTTGAAACATTTGAATGAGTACCCCCGATTTAGTCTGTACACAGGTGTGTTAGGATTAGTATATACTAGGATTAGTATATACAGACTGGCTTTATTCTGGGTTTAGGGGTGTAAAAATGAACCGTACCCCACATGAACCATTCTATTATCGCAAAATTTTACAAGAAAATGTATTTCACATAGACGTAAAGGAGATTTGTTGGGAAACTTTTTCCATTATAGATACATAAATCGACTACCAGTGGAATGTTAACGTCTTGTTAGTTTATATTGCAACAACACTGGGGAGGGGTGTCTCTAAGCACCCTCTCAAGCAATGAATATAGAGTTTCTAATTTTGCTTTTACATAGAAGTTTGTGTGCATTGCACCACTGCACCATTACATCACTACCCCAATACACCATTACATCTCTACACCACTACACCATTACATCACTACACCAATACACCATTACATTTCTACACCACTAGACCATTACATCACTACACCACTACACTATTACATCACTTCACCACTACACTATTACATCACTTCACCACTACACTATTACATCACTTCACCACTACATTATTACATCACTACACCAATACACAATTACATCACTACACCACTACACTATTACATCACTACACCAATACACAATTACATCACTACACCATTACTGTGAACATTGATGTAATCAAGGCAGTCTTTATAGCAGCTTATACATAGCAATTCAGTTATCAAGACAATTTTGAACATTGTAAGACCTTAGAATGATTAACCGTTTAACATCTTAACATATTGGGTTTTTAAACATTGATAATAATAACAACGTAGGCGAAAACTTTAAAGGCCCTTTCCTATCAGCATACAAAATAATGACTGCTTGCTACACAAGGCGAATAATGACTGGTTACTATCATATCAACGATTCAATCTGCAATGAAAAGTCCTGGTTTCATAGTTGTGAAAAGATTCTAATACAGAAAAAAATATCAAAAGAAATGTCGCTATGCTACTATTGAATGGCGCATATAAACAAAGATATATTTTTAGCAGTTGTAGAAATAGGGTCCGATTTGGCTTGGTTTCATTTAGTGTTTTCGGCACAGCAACACAAGAAGGTTATAAAGTACCAAGGCAGATGGAAGTCGGAATACCCATTGATTTACCTTGTAAAAATATTCCTTTTAAATATACAATCAGCTGTTGTGCTCCGAAAACAATTCATACAAAAGTGATACAAGATGGAGTTGGCAGTCCGTTCTGAGTATGTACAAGACATTTTCTTAATGCGGAGGCCCAGCTCACATTTTTGAAAGGGAGCGAAATTTACATCTATCTGAAATTATGAAACAAACTGAAAAACCGCCAGAAAACATCCGATCTTGTATGGGCGACTGTATACCCTTTCTCGGAACCGGGGATCAAACCCCGGAGGGCAACGGTGTACAGTGGACTTGTTACTGCTGCGCGTATCGGCCCTACAAAGCGTTCGCTGACAACCCAGATAATTAAAAATATTTATAGAATTCAATTCCAATAATTATTCAATAAATGAAATAAAAATATTTATTTGTTTATCAATGAATATTTGTCATACTGGCCTACTAAATCTGAAAAGTGGGGTCCATGTGAACTACGGAGATAATTTCAGCTTATCACACGATAGACAGCTGGCATGCCTGTCTGTAATTTTATGGGAATATGACGGTCACGTGCCCAAACAAGTTAAAACCCGAGCAGCTACCAAGAAATCGTTAGTTTACTGTGCTGAACAGAGAATTACTGGACAAGGTAAGGACATACAAGTTGTATGTATGATCTTGTAAAGACTTGTATATGATAATAGAACATCAAGTAATACATCTGAGAGGGGATGGGGGTGGGGGTGGGAAGACCACAAGATTCTTGATAGAGTGAGCAGTCTAGAATTGCATAAAGGTACCCATGTAGTACAGTAATTTGAATTACTCTGCCTATTCATATAACAAACATTTTCTGCCTGTAGAAAACAAAATAATATTAAATAATAAGCGACCGTATATTTAGAGTATTGCTACTTCTTGGCCTCGTTAGAAATAATACAGTACAAAAGTCTATTCTATTTACGATATTTATGCACAATGTTTTTTAATACTGTTTTGCTTTTGAATCATGTCTAATACACACCCAACAAAATACGTATCGGGTAAAATTTCTCGAATATCACGCCACAAGGGACGATTCCATTGCAAACAAAAAGTAATGGAACAAGAAATTTTGAAGAAAGTTATCGTTTTATCTGTGGAAGTGAACGAATTATACTGATGCACTTTGAAAGTTAAAATGGCGTTCGATCTTATGCTTCTTTACTTTCACTAACTTGTTGAGCGATGTTTTCAATTTTCAACCTGAGTACTTTTGTGTTTCTTGTTTCTTTGTTCCGAAGTTGTCTCCCCTTGTAACGTCATGGTCAATATGTATAGCTTATTTTGGCGTTAAGTTTCAAAATCAAACGAATTGTTTTTAACACATAGGCGGCAGGACCATTCAGAACATGTTGACTAAAATGTCAGCAATAGACGAACTGTTTATATTTATTGTCTTTACCAATTGATATATCTAAATTTTCTTACTCTTCTAAAAGCCGGTTATATGTATCTAGATTTTCTCATTGTTAAAGTCATTTATTTCCTAAATAGTTGACTGGTAACTCAGATTTTGCTTATGTTGCCTGCGGCGACTAGCACAAACATTGACTAGCCAACATGGATGCCCGATGTAGTAACAAAATCATGCTCATGAATATGAATGTGTTTCATCAACAGCTAGATCATGTCTCTTGGATATGTATGCACTTTATATACAGCTAGATCATGTCTCTTGGATATGTATATACAGCAAGAGCATGTGCCATGGATATATACGCCCCTTATCTATAGCTAGATCATGTCTCGTGGATATAAGCGATGTGCATCCTTTATCTACGACTAGATCATGACTTATTGATATGTATGTTCTTTATATGCAGTTATAGTACTCGCATACCATACTGTTTTTACGCCTTCCAATTTAAAAAAAAAAAACATAAACAGCATCAAGGATACAAAAACTATACAAAACTTTGTAATTTCATTCATCAATTTAGAATTTATAACCTGATTTTGCCAGAGGTCCCAAACATTGTCAACTTTTTAGTGTTTCGAATCAAATGGGAGTTTCTTTAGTAACAATGTCGCTATATTTGCATGGGCGAGCCTATGTTCTCAAGCAACAGATTTGATGTCATTCACCGTCTTTGATAATTTCAATAATTTCGAAAAATTTTGACATTCGTATACAAGAGTATCTCTTTTTGATTTGTTCAGTTATTTTTATTTAGAATTTTTAAAACTGGACATTGCAAATATTGGACGCAGGCGACATAGCTTTTATTCAAATGGACTGTTCTAGAAACCAGATAAGGACGGTGATCAGTCTATCTGCTACTTTACATCGAGAGATTCAGTTTGGTCTAAAACGCCAATAAGTTGACAGTGTTGGAGACCCCTGGCGACAGTCATATTAGATATTACAAATTGATGAATGAAATGACAAACATTTGTTTATTTTTATATCCTTGACGCTTTCATTTATAAAATCAGTAGGGGGTACAAACGAACAGGAGAATGTGCGAGTACCATAGCTTTATGTAGTATTCACATGAAATGTGCTGATGCAGATTTTGTTTTTAGCTGGAAGAGTTTATAGAGAGCTAATCAAACAGAAGAAGTACACCAACATGAACCGTTGAATAAGAATTCCTTTGATGCTCAGCTGTAGATGAAAACAGTTTCACTTCTAACAAGAGAAAACATGTCCCGATTTCCTAATTGAGAGAGAGAGAGAGAGAGAGAGAGAGAGAGAGAGAGAGAGAGAATTGTGGACTTAATTGCCTTAATTTACACTCCTATTTATATTTAAATATCATATCTTACTGTGAGTGACGAGTATCATGTTGTTTTCTCAATTATTTTTTCAGATATAAGCATACTTTAAATTATAAGTTGGTATAATTTTTGTTACAAACGACTCAATAGAGTTAATCTTAATATAGTTTCTTGATATCATCGCTTTTACTGATTTTGAACATTTTAACAGTAAGCAACACAATTTGTAACTTTTACACATTCAGAGTTGACCTAGTTTAAATTATATTTCTTGACCCTGAATCGTCTCGTTCCGATGTGATTATTTACCACTTTACTTAGTCCATTTTGTTTATTTGATTTGACCAAAATAGGCCTTTCAATCATTTCTGTATGTGTGCGCTTGCGAGTGTATCTGTGTTAAAATAACTGGTAGCTTGTTGGACATCGAGACCTAACGTCCATCACCTAGCCGTCTGCCACTAAATATAATCTGCAAATTCAAATCGCCATACCTTCCAACACTATTCAACTATTTTGTATGCTATTTGCTGCATGCATTAATTGTTAAATCCTAATTTACATGGATCAGGTGTCAACATAAATAACTAGTAGAAGTGGTTTTCTTTGCTCTGAAGAAAAGTCAGTTAAAAAGACGGTAATATTTACCGAGGATGATTGAATGAATAAATGGTTGAATTTTGATACTAATTCATTCAGCAACTTCTAAAGCATTGGTATACGGAATAATATCAGTACGAACTAAGTGTGTAGTTATTAGCATTGGTTACCCTAATGCTTTGGCTTTCATTTCTCTGCGACGAAACTCCAAACAAGAAACAGACTTTGGCAGGTCGAGTCTAACATACGATAGCCAGAACGACGGATCAGTTCGACATACAAATATTCTGGGTGAGTCATATATGAGATAGGCCCAGGATCGCATTAACATTTTCCCCTCTGGTTTAATTATTTATTTATTTGCTAATACAAGTGCATAAGACAATTATAGCGCATTACTCTTCTCGTTTAGATGTTACGTTTGTTTCTACTGGCTGGTCTTGTGGCCCTAGGGCTATCATTCAACCTTGAGCTGGACAATGAGTTTGAGCTATACAAGACAACGTACAACAAGAAATATACCCCAGAGGAGGAACCTATGAGGTAAGACATTTATGGCCATATAAGTTTGCTTTGCAGGTCATCATCATCTCCTTTCCGACAAGGTTGTTTTTCATGTTCGTAAAACTTATTTGAAGCACGTACGTTGAGAATGTTTTGTTTTTGTTTTTTTTGTTGTTTTTTTTTTTAATCCAGTTTGTACTGCACTGTTAGCAAAAGAGGGTCAATGTGACCTATTTTCACGTTCCACCAAGAACCCGTTGAAAGTAGGTTCCAGTGATTATATTGAACTGCATTTCTTGTTCAAGTGACTATAATAATTTTTTAATCATTCGCTTGAGGGGCAGACGAGAAGTAAAATGTCGCTATTTTTGTTAAAATTTGTTTTCATAATTTTATTTCGTGAGATATTTTACGTTGATTTATATATAAACCAAATTATAAAAAGGTAAGAGTTGTGTGCGCTCTAAGTGACTCCATCGAACTAATTATTTAGTTTTTGCTGGATGCTAACAGTGTAATCTATACGTTGAAAATACTGCACTATGGTTAAATTTTTTACCACCGTTTTGTTATGTCTTAAGGCGCTTTATCTGGGAAGAGAACCTAAAGCGTGTCCAGCAGCATAATCTGGAGGCGGACCGTGGCGTGCACACTTACTGGCTCGGAATGAACGAATATGCCGATATGGTCAGTTTTTGAAATCCCCCACCCCCCACCCCTGTAAAGGACTATGTACTACAAGAACCGATTTTTGACCCAACCGCAAAGTCGCTAATATTTGAACAAAGCCCTTTAAAGATGCATTTTGTCCAGAATAATATCAATATATGAAACATACAGACATCAGTTTTTAACATGGTCTGAGATCATAACAGAGATCTAAAGTCCCTAGTTTTATAGATGATAGATTTGGCAAATGCCGATTTTCCATACAAGACCACGAGTAATACTTTTCAAAGTTTAAGACTTTAAAACTCAACGTTCCCCTCAATTGCCTTTGTCGTAGAGAAATGAACTTATGCTAAGCTATTTTTCTGAGTGTCATCAGGAATGATGTATGTCGGTCTCCTTATCGAAGTCAAATTCAGGATAAAGTGTAATTTCTTGTTCAAGATTAAATCGTCTAGTTATCGCTACGCTAGGGAACATTGTGTATGTCTGACATTCCATCTTTTGTCACTAGCTTCACCTCCTTACGAAATACAGTTCATTGGCTGTCTATATGATAATCACCATATATAATGATTTGACTACCTTCTCTTTGGAGGGTCAACGGTAAAATGCATTAAAATTTTGTGTAAAGTGATCAAATTCAGTGATGAATACAGCATCTTAAATTAAACGGTACACCATTACAAAAAAAGTAAATGAAACCTTTTTTCGCACGTATGTAATAATGGAAAATGTGTTTACGTTCCTTCTCATGCACTGTCTTCTGTACTGCAATATCATAAAAAAAACTTAAGTTGTATGCAGTATGAGCGAAACTTAAAACTTCTACCGTCATTGAGTCACTGTGACCTACATTTTCTTTTAAATTCACCACTTTGACCTAAGGGTGCAATATACGATGAAAATTGTTCTGTACTTTCTGATTATTTGCTGCTATTTAGTTTCATTGTCCTCTAAAGCAGTATATTATTATTATTATTATTATTATTATTATTATTATTATTATTATATCACTTCTATCGTTATCAATATTCAGTCCTCCAAGGAGTTTGTCAGGACAATGAATGGATACAGATATGATCCATCCAAGACAAATTGTGGAAAGTTTACATTCCCGAGTAACTTACAGTTGTCTGACCTTCCTGCAACGGTCGATTGGAGGACAAAGGGCTACGTCACGCCAATCAAGAACCAGGTGATTTCCATATATTACGCAGTATCACATAGCCGGTACACTTTGCCTACAGTGTGTGCAGTTTCATATTTTTTATATTATACATGTGAACATGTCACTTTATGTGATTCTGATTGGTCCAAATAAGCCCATGAAATTATTGTGCAGTACTCTCTTTCCTGATTGGCTGCGATCGTTGGAAAACTTTTTTAACCCCGTCTTCTGGAACTTTTTGTCTTCATTGAACATTTTTGGCCGCCATTTTAAATTGACACCGAAAGGGAATTGGGAAACAATGGTCTCGTCTGTTTCACTATTGCCAATTTAACCCCACAGAGGTTTGTTATGTCATGTATAACATATCATAACATGAACAATGGCAAAATCCCCAAGACAAGAACAATAACAACAAGTAAAACTACCGGAATTACTTAGATGATAACGAGGGTGGGGATGGGGATGGATGGGCGGTATATCTGTAGCATGGAATCCACCCTATATACAAACTTGGTTTAAATGTGAACTTACTGAAGTAAATAAACTCACCTTTGTTCACAGAAGAATGTAGACATAAACCAGTCTCCCCAACTGACATATCTTTATCCAACCACAGCATATTTACGCGGTAAATATGTGATGCAAGTCCGACTCAAAAAGAGATTTGTTTACGTCTTCTGTACAGTATAATGTTCCAAATCAAATACTGCAAATATCCGGTCATAAATACATTGCAGTAAATATGTGTATTTCTGCATCCAGTAATCTTCTTTTCACAAAAATATCGCAACAATGTAATGTTTAGTTGTGATGTGATATTTCAACGTCAACACTGTCACTGTGTTGTGTAGGCCAACTCAAACCGGTACTGTGCACCGTATCAAACAATGTGACATCACACGCATTGGACATTTTGTGTTGACACATGTTTTGTCTTTTGTAAAATGTTCTGTTTATTTGGATAGACGCTTATTCTTTGATGTATAGTTATCAAAAACGTATACTATACATTTACTATTTCAACTTTGTCTGGGACTATTTTTTACGCACAACAAATGAAAGGTACAGCGTCTGTGAGAATGAACAAAATTATTCGTACTTCTTTCTATCTAAATAATTTATACTGAAAAAAAACCATGTGATAAAAAGAATCTCAAATGGATAATGATTTAATATTAAATTTATGAAACTCGTTAAATAATGTCCAGCTTTTGCTCGCCAAGGCTCTGAAAAGCTGGACATTAATCAGCTCGTTTCATAAATTCAATATTAAATCTTTACCCATTTGAGATCCTCTAGATATTTCATAGATTCTCAGAAAGTTTCTATTGTACTTTATTATGTGTCCTAAACTAATTGTCTTATAATCAGTTTGTGTTATGAATGAGTCCCAGTATTTGATTTGCCATGCAGAATTTTTCATTTGTGGTAAATGTGCCATATTCGGACTACTCTGGCAGTTGTACTTATTGACACATACACAATAGCATATCTGACTTCACTATTTCACGAAATAGACAATGTTAATAAAAGAGAACTTATGTAATAAAATTAGACTATGGGTGTCACATGAAAATAGTAAATAACAGATGAAAATTTAATTTCATCCATCCAAATCAAACTGGCAAATTCTGTCGACCAGGTGGATAATTCCGACCACAATAAGTGAATACTTTCGACCACAATAAGTGGGTAATTATGACCGATACGACATATATATTAACTAGTCACTTCTGACATATTCTATTTTTATTAGCTAATGATCAGTTTTAGAGTCATTAGGAAGCATTTTCTTAAAGGGTTACAAAACATATTTATGTATGACTCAAGTAGAGAGAGAGAGAGAGAGAGAGAGAGAGAGAGAGAGAGAGAGAGAGAGAGAGAGAGAGAGAGAAACAAACTTTAAAATTATCAGTTCATATGGAGCAGTAGAAAAATAAAATCTACAGCAACATATGAATTGATGTTTTTAAATTCCATTTTCTATCTGAGCTGATTGCTAAATTCAGCGATGATTATTTTGCTTTGCTCATTTCCACAGTAGTACTTTCCGATGATCAGAGTTAATCAGATGCTTAATATGACTGGGGATGAATTCGTACGCATGTGAAACGTTTAAAAATTATTGGCATTTAGTGTCTCCTCAGTACTTTCTCAAGTATTTGACATAAAATATAAGCAAAATGTACACAAATGATACTGAGGATGGGTTTAACTGTCTTCAAAACTAGACTGATAAATTTCCCAGAATTGCTGCAAGCTGCGTGTTTCTATCGGATTCGACAGTTCCTGATGGCAAGAATAGAGCCGCTATAGTCGCATTTTGGTAGATCGCCGGACTCGTAACCCATGGGTCGCGGGTTCGATACCAGCAGGACCAGTCCGGCCTGACTGCCTTGGTGTATCCCTGGGAAAAAACACCAGGGTCCCATTTTCTCAGCATGATATTGGCAGTCATGTGTTACGAATGCCGTTAAGAAACAACCAAAAATCAACCTGCTGACAAAAGAGAAGCAAGTAATGATACAATTTGTAATAGGAATGCCCATTGTGTTCGAATTAACCAGTAAATCGTTTACATATTCATGTAAACAAAGACAAGCCATTTTGCATACAGACTGGCAAAATACCTGAATAGCACACAATATGTCAGTGGTCGTAATAATTCCATTGATTGTAATTTGAGCGCTAAATGTCAAATTTGAATCAAACTTAAATGTTTCTTAGACATTAATTCTCTGAAACTTACAACCGTGAACAGAGTATACCCATATTTTCTCTCGAATTATGTGCCGGTGGAATGAAGTCTATGCTTTTTCAGGCTATTTATGTATTTAAGCGAAATGACGCAGCGACTGTAAATAATGACGCATTAGTAGTTGGTTGCTTGTTATAAGTGAATAAATACGGTACTATTAATACGAATTCTGTGAAGAAATTGGAATCCCAAAGTAATCTTTTTTCATAATTGTATAGTGAAATGAAAACAATATATTTTTCTACGATTTCTATTATTATTATTATTATTGTTGTTGTTGTTGTTGTTGTTGTTGTTGTTGTTGTTTCGATAGGTGGCAACCTGATTATTCTTGGAGATTTCAACTTTCACTTTGACTGTTCTGGAAACCCATACACATCAAAACTCCTAGATTCCATTCACGTTTTCAACCTCAAACAGTCAGTTAGCCGACCCACCCATAAACATGTTCACATTTTAGACTGAATTCTTTATAGACCTGATGATAATATTCTACAGTCCTCCCTGGTGTCCCACGAACTTGAATCAGATCACCTCTGCATTATATGCCATCTTGACGTATCAGTCCCTAACCCCCACCTTTATTTGCTACTAAGAGAAACCTCCGTATGATAAACAGAACCCAACTAATGCATGACATCCAAGCAAACCTAACAACTAGCTTACCTCCTACAGCAGAAAAACTCGATAACTGCCTACGTTCATTGGGACAAACATGCCCCAGCAACCAAGTGCAGAGTATCAATTAAAAAGTGTTCTCCGTGGTATAGCAGTGTTAGGGACCAGTTTCGCACTGCTAAAAGAGACAGCCGTAAAGCTGAGAGGCTTTGGCTTTCCACCAGACTCACTATTCATAAGCAAATCTATGAAGCCGCTAAGAAGAATATCACAAACATAGTCCATGCAGCGAAATCAGCCCACTACAGTACTAAGATCACGGAAAGTTCCAGCTGCAAAGAGCTATTTGAGATTACTAACAAGCTAATGTCAAGGAACAAATGTACACCACTTCCAGCTACCTTCTCTCTAGTCGACCTTCCGGACCTGTTTGCAAATTTCTTCCGTGACAAAGTACAAACCATCAGAGATAAACTTGACAACACAATTTCAGTTGACTCGTCGTCACCATACAGTTGCGATACAGAATTTCAGCGGCAACCGTTAGCAGCATTTGAACCTGTCTCTATGGATTTAGTACGTACAATCGTGATGAAGAGTGCACCAAAATCATGTGAACTTGATTCGATTCCGACATCACTGCTGCTTGAGTGCTTAGATCCAATATTGCCTTCACTAACTGATGTTATTAACACCTCTCTCTCATCCGGGGAATTCCCATCATTTTTCAAAACTGCCATTGTAAAGCCTCTGCTGAAGAGACCAACACTCGACCATAACGATTGAAAGAACTACCGCCCAGTTTCTAATCTCCCATTCATGTCAAAAATCTTAGAAAAAGTTGTTCTATCCCAACTTGTATCTCATCTGAATTCAAACAGTCTTTTTAGCAATGTACAGTCTACATATCGCCCTTGCCACAGTACTGAAACCATTCTTCTGAAAGTAGTTAATGATCTTCTCTCTGCTTTGGATAGCGGAAAGATTACAGTCCTCACTCTCCTTGACTTGTCTGCAGCATTTGACACAATAGACCATGATATATTACTTCACCGTCTCCAGCATGTATTTGGCATTCACAATACAGCTTTACTATGGTTCAAGTCCTACTTGGTCAACAGGACACAAATTGTGTCCACAAATGGAAAACACTCCAGCCCAGTTGATCTATGTTGTGGTGTTCCACAGGGGTCTGTTCTTGGACCTGTTCTCTTCATTCTATAAACTCAGCTACTCTCAAGTATCATAGATCATCATCCAGTATCTTACCAATTGTATGATGATGACACCCAATTATACAAATCTAGCCACCCAACTGAAGTTGAAGCTACCATCCAAGGTGTAGAGAGGTGCATTTCCGATGTGAAATCATGGATGACATGTAACAAGCTGCAGATGAATGATGGTAAAACTGAAGCCATTCTGATTACAACACAAAGACTTTCTGATTCACATCCTTTACCTCAGACAATAAATATCAGCAACACCAACATTAAATTCACACAGTCAGTACGAAACCTAGGTGTTACTCTCGACAGTACTCTCTCATTGCACCAACATGTCATGAACATATGCAAGGCTGCATATCTTGAGCTGAAACGCATTAGCTCCATTCGCAAGTATCTTTCAGTTGATGCCACTAAAACACTTTTGTGTTCCTTAGTACTTTCAAGACTGGACTATTGTAACTCAATTCTGTCTGGTTCGTCCCAATATCTACTCCAGAAACTTTAAAAAGTTCAAAATACAGCTTCGCGGATCATCCTTAGAGTACCACGATCAGAGCACGCCTCCCCCTGCTCTGTACCCTACATTGGCTATCCATTCGATCCAGAATTAAACACACAATTTGTTCTCTGTGCTACGTTTCACTGACGGGCTCCAGTCCAACATACCTATCTGACCTTACCCATGTGTACACACCAGCAAGATACTTGCTCCTCTTCTGACACTCATATTCTCATTATTCCCACTATGAAAATGAAATCATATGGACAACGTTCTTTTGCATACCAGGGCCCAGCAGCGTGGAACGAATTGCCCACTGAACTTAGACACAGAGACACAGTGATCTCATTCAAAAGCGCTCTTAAAACTCACCTATTTCAACTGCAAGAACAGACTTAAAGACCTAATAATGTTTCCTTACCTTAAATATTTACAGCATGTTTTCTGTTTTCTAATTTCGTGGTGTTTGTTTTTATTTTTAAAATCATATCAATATATATGTTTTTTTAAGTGTTGTCAAATGTTGTAAAGCGCTTAGAGCTTCTAACGATTAGGCGCTATACAAATCCTCATTATTATTATTATTGTTGTTGTTATTGCCCTAAGGAGGGTAACCCATCGAGATATTTATCAGTAGGTAAATATGTTGATTGCTGGATTAGAAATTCGATTTAAAATAGTACGATCTTTCCTCGTTTGCCAAACTGTGATAAATAAATGATTCCATGGAGAAATTCAAATTCCAGTGCTCTCCATATTTACCCACTCCGGTGCATACCTTACTATAGTGCTATTTGAAATTTACTCAGATTAAACGAGCTGGAAACGTGCTACAGTTTTAGTGTTGAAAAACAGTAAACATATTTGAACAAACAAAGATCAACTAATACTGTTGTTCACTTAGGAAGCAGCTTGGTTGAGGATGATTGAAAGCCTTTTCCCTTTTTCTCTTGATTAATATTAAGAAAAATCGTGAGTAACTAGATCCGGGAACCAAACTATGACATTACATAGTGTGAAGTGTTGCGCTGTGTTGTATCATTTCAATTGTTCAATGTCATCGAAATTAGATTAAATCTTTAATAATAATAATAATAACAATAATAATAATAATAATAATAATAATAATAATAATAATAATAATAATAATAATAATACAGGTGACTATATCTCTATTGATATGATGATTTTGAGAATAATAAGTTCACCTGATTCTAACTGATTGTAAAATAGGCTGATTTGTAAGGGGAGGTAACATATCGAAGGGACAGGGATGTCCATTCACTGTATTGAGAGAGTGAATGATGAAAATGTTGCTTTTTTTTGCTGCTATAGGGCCAGTGTGGATCCTGTTGGGCCTTTTCAGCAACCGGATCCCTCGAGGGACAGCATTTCAATAAGACTAAACAGCTGGTGTCCCTTTCGGAACAGAATCTCGTAGACTGCTCAGGGAAAGAAGGTATTTAATGTTACAGTCATAAGAAGTATGATGTATACTCAGATAGGTATGTGGGAAGGTAGACATACATACATACATACATACATACATACATACATACATACATATATACATGTTATTTCTGACTAAACATGTCCCAGCAGCCACTATTAACGACAGTTCATTTGCATCATAGTAAATTGCTCGCATATAAAATTTTTAACTGATTAATGGATAACTGTCCAAACTGCTGTTTATTATCAGTGCTACCTTTTCAACTTATGCCGTTTGAAAATTTAGACTTGTTTGTCAGTCTCAGCAAAGTCATAACTGTGTTATATATGTCTCTGATTTCTACACATTTAATCGAAATATCAACCGATATTGTGCCTTATATCCAGACGAGTAACCTACGTTGGACCGCGTGATTCGACCAACATTGAGTAGCCGCCACTTTCCTTTAGTAATTGTCCTACTTAAAATCTTGCTTCATTTACCTTTTTAACCAAATGTCTCTGGCATATATGCATCACAAGTTATCCTCAGTTTGTTGTGAAAAGGTTCCAAGAAGCCACGTTATCTCAGTGGTTAGCGTGACGGACGCACGACCATCTGGGTGCGTGTTCGGATCCTACCATCGGACCAGACTGGGTCAGCTTTTGCAAGGCACTTTACTCCAACTGACCCAGCACTAAATAATTTGCTTGTGTTGCTGTGACGTAAAGCACCAAGACGAAACCAAATTTTGACAACATAACATTTGAAGAATTATATGCTTTATTTCTGTGAATGTAAGCTTAAGAGATCACAAGTGTGTAAGAAGCAACAGGGCAAATTGCATTACACTGCCCTCGGAATAATGCAGTGATTCTGAGTGATATACTGACTTCACACTTATGTGGTCCTGGGGTTGATCCCAGCTCAGCACATATAAGTACAGATTGCCATATATCCAAAGATGTTGGTTTTCTTCCGGTTCTTCAGTTTCCTTTGTCTTAAGTCCACTTTAAGACCTATCTGAGTCGTCTATAGATAAGATGTGTGAGATTGATGTACGACAGATTTCAAATGTATTAGTTTGAAACCGAATAATCTATTTTTTTTTTATTTGGTTAGTCATTGACACGGGGGCTTTTATACATCTAAGTTTTGCAAATAATTAGTACATTTGTTTCAAGTGGTCAGTAAAACCTGCATTTGAGAATTTCACCGACGACGGAATGAAAAGTGGCAGCTACTAAAGTTCATCCGAACATTAATATAGTAACACTGAAGGGCAATTGTTGGGGAAACTATTTCAGTATTGACATGTTAGCTTGGCCTCAGTGCCGGATTAAACCCTGTGGAGGCCCCTAGGCAGTCGAAATCTCGCCCCCCCCCCCCCCCCCGCAAATTATCTCCTAATACGTCAAGATCAAATCAGTTCAATAATATTTTTATCCCTTGTCGCGGGGCCTCTAAAAGGCGTGGGGCCCATAGGCCGGTGCCTACTCTGCCTATTGGGTAATCCGGCACTGCTTGGCCTGGAGAATGGACTGTTCTTTTCATCTTTTTTTTCTCCCTTTAATATAAAAATTGAGCTTATAACACAAAAGTTTTTCCAGCCTATCAATGTTAGTTGTTCAGGATAGTTGGGCAATGGAATTGTCGTCCCTTGTCAACTTCGACTTAAAAAAATAGAAAATATGAAATATAAATTTCATTTCGCGTACATATGATACATTTTTGTGACCAGGTAATATGGGCTGCCAGGGAGGCTTGATGGACCAGGCCTTTCAGTACATCATCATCAATAAGGGCATCGATACTGAAACATCTTATCCATACAAAGCTAGGGTATAATCTCTCTCTCTCTCTCTCTCTCTCTCTCTCTCTCTCTCTCTCTCTCTCTCTCTCCATCTCACACACACACACACACACACACACACACACACACACACGTGTTTCCGAACTCAAATATTTGATAAATCGTTGTTTTGTGAGTCATTTATATCTCACCTTAATTTACAAATAAATGTGCAATAATTACGTAAGCAAATATGATTGGTAATTGGCTAAATTATGTACGTAAATATGGTTGATAATTGACTAATTGTTTGGTAAATATAGCTGGCAATTGGTTAAATTACATAAGTAAAATTGGCTGGCTATTGACTAAATTAAGTAGGTAAACATGGTTTAATATTGTCTACATTACGTAGCTGAAAATGTTTGGTAATTAGTTAATGAGTACTGAATTGATTCGTTTTATTTCATCTCGTCTGCGTTAGCGAAAGGGAGACACAGTTATCACTTTCTTGGTGGTGATAGTGGCGGCATTAAAAACAACTAAGATCATTTTCTGTTTTCAACGTTTTGATATTGTAACATGAATCATATTGGGGTTTCACTGAGCTAAACAAGTAATATTTCGAGGAACCCATGTATAATTATAGCAGTCCACATGTTGCTTCTGTTCAAAATATGATTTCCGCGGTTTATCTGACTATTTTAGGATATTTTTGCCATTAATAATGTTCGAAAAGTAAATGAACTCTTCCTATATTGTTGCTTTTATGTCATGTTTCATGGGAACTTTGTTAAGAGGCTAGAAAGTCGGAGTGATTCACACTGCCGTCTTTGAAATGTATCGTAACATTATTCACGTCCATATCACAGACTCCACAAGGGACTCCTATCAGTCACCAGCTCCCACATCTTTCTGCACCATCACCACCCTTCCTCACTGAAATTTTAATTTATCTCCAGTTGGGAGTGGTGGAGATATGAGGTTACTTGCCTTCCGTAAAGTTACAACAACAGAAACTACAGCCAGCATACAGACCGTGGCCATGGGGAAAGGCCGTTTAAAAAAGGGGAAAAGATGGTAGAGGATTTCTTTGAATCCGTACTTTTGTCACCTTTTTAAAGGGTAGAGAATTATTTTCCGCCTGGCAATAAGGGATATATGAAAAGACGGATACGGTGCAGGGGTGGGGAGGGGAAACAGTTCTAAGTCCCATGCGGTCCTGAGCAACATGGCCTTTGGGTTTATGTCAGTATATTATATCATTCAGGATCAAAAGTGCAAGTTCTCACAAGCGAATGTGGGAGCCACCGAAGTTAGCTGTATGGATATCCAATCAGGTAGTGAAGCGGACCTTCAGAAGGCTGTAGCAACGGTGGGCCCCATATCAGTTGCCATAGACGCCAGCCACAATTCTTTCCAGCTGTACAAGCATGGAATCTACAGTGACCCACAATGTAACCCTCACGCTCTGGACCACGGAGTCCTCGCTGTAGGATATGGAACTCAAGGTGGCAAGGACTACTGGATGGTTAAGAACAGGTCAGTCGAAATTATTTTATGGTTTGGTCTTGTTTTTCTATTTTTGTCTTCTTTGTTCAGTTTTGTTTGTCTTCTCTGCATTTTGCCTGTATGAATGTCTGTCCGCCTGGATGTATGCATGAGTGATTGTTCGGTTGGTTTGTTTGTTTCTTTTATTTCTTGTCATTGAGTTATTGGAACATTTGGACTACAAATATGTAATTCTACCTGTCCACATATTCATGCCTGCTTTGTTAGGTGACGCCATTTGGTTAATTATTGGACCCTTTCGTAAACAGTCAGAGATATTGTAGAAGAAATGATTTAATGACTCTATTCCCATTATATATATATATATATATATATATATATATATATATATATATATATATATATATATATATATATATATATATATATATATATATATATATATATATATATATATATATATAGTCTGAAATAGAATAGGTATGGAACACACAGTCTGCTACATACATACATACATACGTGCAAGCGTACATACTACATACATACATACATACATACATACATACATACATACCATTGATTTATTTATGTATTTATTTGTTTTACAGCTGGGGTACAAGCTGGGGTATGCAGGGTTACATCATGATGGCCAGAAACAAACACAACATGTGCGGCATCGCCACTAAATCCAGTTTCCCTACAGTGTAGAATTGTTGATTCAACAAGGCAATTCATTCTGACTTGTTAAACGTAAAGCATGCGATAATTCTTTTGTATCGTTTGTCTTTTTAATGTAAGATGGAAAACGATGTTCATTTCTCAAATTTTCGGAGTGTATGTGCAAGAATACGGAATGATAAATCCTGTGCTGCGGTAATTGTGTTTTTGGAAAGACTTATTTCTACAGGAAAATAATAAATAAACACCTGATAAAGTTACATTTTTGGGCTTCTGAGATAAACAATGTACTATGAGGTGATTTTCATCGTCCTATTCCTTGTTTGAAGACTGTTGAATATACAATAAAAGGTATTTTTCACGGACATTGTTGCTTTTTAACAGCCATGGTAACTACGATTATATTTGTTTAAGGTAGCTATCGTATCTCATTGACCATTCCAAATATATTATCGTCATATACCATGAAACTGGTATAATTAAATAACAGTATAAATGAATATAATATCAATGAAAACTTAATATTCTTTCCTTTTTTCTCAACATTGTAGGTTGCATCAACCAATTTGTCAAAATATGTTTGACTTTAAGATCTTTTGTAAAGTTTTGTTTCCTAATTTTTGTTTGTGTGAAGCAGTCTAATTTAAGTTAACAATTTTCCAAGAGCGGAAATAAGTTTTACCAATAAAATCTTTCGTTCTCTCTATGTCTGTCTTTCTCAATGTCACAAGTGGGGTGTCATCAGAAGTACACATATTGTTAGCAATGATACACATTAACGCCATTAACCTTCTTACGAAGTCTGAAATAGGTCTTAGATGAGTGTCACGTTGGAACAAGACAAACTCTGCCAAAAATTGGTAAGATAATGAGCATAGAATTTACAAAAGAGGACGATAATTCATAAACAATAAATTCCCGAAATTTCCCTGCATTTGCCCTCACAATGATGTATCTGTAGTATAGACACAACTTATATCAAACATAGCAACATGCAAACAGGGCAATAACTCTTATAAAAGTAATGAAAGCACAACATTGCTGGGTGACCATTATATGTACTGCGTATTACTGAAATCAGTCATTTACGTATTAGACTGACTGCAGGCAAAAGACTGTCATATGTTGCACCCATTTGAAAACCTTAAAGGGCAATAACTCCTACAAAAATGGTGCGAGTACAAAATGCTCATCATCAGACCTATATTTATCAGTATTGACACATCCTTGATGACAGCTTCTGTATGTAAAACACCATATGATCCGCGACATGTTTGAATGTACATGTGATTGAAACACGTGTTTTCATTTCCGCATCAAAGAATCAGATACTAATTTCAGTAATGAATTTTCCAAATTCAGTTTTGTAAAAGGACTGAAATTCCACCAATAAAACAGTCTCTATATTATTTAAATCTACAACTAGAAAATATTGTCAAATGATTTGTTTTCCGAAACTTTAACTTTCATTAGCAACCAACTGTGGCCAGCCTAACCCATATATACACTATTTTATCTTCACACATTTCTAAACTGGTTCCCATTTTCCCATATAATTAGTACCGTGGGTCCAACAAACACTAATAACATGTATCACAATAAACAACTCCTTCCAAAACTTTTCACTCATAGACGATAAAAATACGAATATATTTTTGATCACTAAGGCTTCAATTGATGGACTATATTTATTGCATAACTTGATCTGCAATACAGATATGACTACAGGACTTGAACTGATGGACAATATTCAATGCATGACTTGGTCTGAAATACAGTCATGAACACGAGACTTAACTGATGGACTGTATTTATTGCATCCTGTCCCACCCAGTCACAATTAACCTGACACCAGGCCGACCAGTCCAAACACTAACCTCTTAATGCTGAGCTCCTAGCGAAACAACTGGTAGTATAGTACCACTTTTATAAGTCTTTGGTATGACTCGGCCGGGGTTCGAACCCGCGACCTCCCGCACCAGAGGCGGATGTTCTAACCACTTAGGCAACCGGAGCTGTCAATCAACATTGGAAGGAATCAATGAACACATTGAATGAAAGGCTTAAATGGGACAATGTTCCGATCTGATTACTTAGAGGCAGATGGAAAATTCCCCCCACCCCCATTTCATGACAGTGATATCAAACGTTAATCTAGAAAATCCTAATCTGTGTGAAAGATCTGCATTCCGGAGTGACCACTGGTCATGTTAAAAAAATTACCAACACATTTTCGGACAAGAGTATCGAGCTTTCAGTCAATAGATTGTTCTCTGCTATGCATGGAAGAGCGCCAAATGCATGAATATTTCAAGAATGCACAAGTAATATCGTAAGCATATTGAGGAGCGTGGAAACTACATCATTACTTTCTTCGTTATAAATATGTTCGTCATGTATTCCTGATAATTAAATATTTTGAATCTATTCAAAATAAATCAATTTAACATTATTTGAAGCTAGTAAAACATAATAGTAACGGAAGTATAATTTTCAACACATGCTGTGTTCTCCTGGTGGCATTTTAACACTAATTCTACAGATCTTTGGCAGTGCCATTATGTTGTCTAAGGGAGGTAACACATTATTAGACGTATGCGCGCATAGTCTTTCAGAATAAGTCGCTGCCAAAACTATGATGTAACCGCTAGATCGTTCAAGACTTAAGCAGCCCATCCTCTCCAGCGATTAGCACCTGAAAGCTAAGACTGATTCCTACTTGTGTTCCAAATTGTACCCAAGGTGAAGCTCTCCCATGTATGTGTCACTTTAGGGCAGTTCACTATTGTTCATTTTACATGCATTGAAATCGACTCAAGAACGTAAATCCCGGTCGTACTTTTGGTTACCTACTGGCCAGAGACCAGGCTACTAGAAGCAGCAGAGGGCGAACCCTACACAGAGTACAGGTCCGCATTTAGAAGCAGCAGAGGGCGAACCCTACACAGAGTACAGGTCCGCAATTTACATTTCGAGGTCTCTTACGCCTGTAAGAGTACAGGTCCGCATTTTTGATTTCGAAGTCTCCTACGATCTGCGTTGAAAAGGTCATTGGCATCACTGACCTTCAATGACCTTTACTGGCCTTGTTTGATGATTGTAATAAATTCTTGTTGAATTTTACTGTTACTCATTACCACGCTGATGTTGTTTACACCGTCTATACTAGTGTTTAGTAATCTCACACACATAAATTTGTATTTAATTTTTATAGAGATATTTTTATACATCTTTAATAATATAATGCCACGCGGAATTATAAAAACTGCGGAAGAGATACAAAAGATAAAATATGATTTTGCAACTAAACCTAAGATTGCAATAGCAAAAGAGCATAAATGGCTTTAACAGACTGTACAGAATTGTCAGAGACATAAGCACAAAAATTTCTGTAAAATACATTCCGAAGGACTCTGAGCACGAACTTGTACAAGCCCACCTATACCATATTCAGAAAATTTAACCACTCAACATTTTACCGATTATGACCGAGATTTCAGAGCATTCGATAAACAATACTATAAGAAGAAATACAATGACTTACAAGAGATTATCAACAAGCAGACAATGAAGATCGATAATGTTTACTCTGAGAAAGTACAGTGACATCGAGGATAAATACGAGTTTAAGTTGACTTATGATCTTGAGTTAAACAACTATAAAGATCAAAACACTAAGTGCCGCAAACTCAAAAGCAAATTATCATTTAACCACGGACAACAACAAACTAACCACAGACAACAACACACTAATCGTCCATGTCGCCGGAGCACAACGTCTGATATATATATTTCTCGGGTGTGTGTGTGTGTGTGTGTGTGTGTGTGTGTGTTTCTACTCCGTTAAACACCATCAACAGGTTGCAGTTGTCTCTGATTACCTTATGGATTTGCGTGTATCGTTGCGTCATATAAATCACGTCTGTGTTCTTGTGTCTGCCTCTGGAAAATATTTTTGCTGGATTTGTTTGTTTATCCAACATGACATCGTCATATACATCAAGATTCGCAATAACACCATCGAGATCATCAACGGACGGTGCATCATTGATATCAGTGATAAATTCAATGACGTTATAATTTTCGTTGAAAATGACTATATATTTCTGAATCGCTTGATCAAACTTATATTTCTCTGTATCGACCCATTCTTGATGCAAACCATATGAGCCTCGACATTTTGTTATCTAAATGTGTTTGAAACATGTATTTTCCATTCCGCACTTAAATAATCAAGTGATTTTAGTAAAGACTTTGAAAGTCCTGTCTGTAAAATGACTAAAATTCCATCAATAAACGTCATCTCTATTCTTTTTTTCAGTTACAAATTGGGCAAACTGTCAAAAGATTCCTTTTGCTAAAATGTTACTTTTCATTATCAACCAGACATGACCCTCTGAATCCAAATATCTTTTGTCACCCATTTTTAGACTGGTTCCCTTTTGTCCAAATAATCGGTACCGTGAGTCCAGGCATTTGATGAAATATAATCTTCATTTGTACTATTACTATTCTCTTTAATGAAGCAACTTCTTCTGAATTCATTTCTAATTGGTAACTGTCTACACAAAATGAATAAATTATCTCATTAACAAAAATGAAAGGAAACGAAAAACAAACGTAGATAATTAAGCCATTGACAGAATTTGATGCTGGTTTGAAGAACGAAAAGAGGACACTTGGAGTTAATTAATCGTCAGACTTGACTGAAAGTGTTCAAGCCCGTGAAAGAGCTAGTTCAGAAGGTAGATAATTGCAAAGTATAATTGCACAGTGGAAAACTTCAAATTTATTGTCGCCAATGTTGAGTTAGGCAGTTTTGCAACTTGTGTGCCCAATGTATAATAGACCGGTGAGGTAATATATCAAAATATCATCGACAGAATGTATAAGAGCCAATCTCTCGGATAAGTGACCCAGTGGAAATTTTGTAGTGCATTTGAAGTTTAATCAAGAAAAAAAGTTGAAACCGCGAATGCAAAATACATTATAATTAGACTTTTGATCCTCTTCCAGACACCAAGGAATCAGAAGTAGAAAACTTCTCACAGATGACCGCAAGGGTAACATAACTAAAACTTTCGTTAATTTCTATCCGCGGTGTATGATGAGCTATGAAAATGGATAGACAGGCGGATGGATGGACAGAGGGACTGGTAATAAACTATCCCGAGGTTTTTAAAAAATATTATTCTTGCGGATAATAAAAAAAGAAAAAATATTTTTTTTTTAAGCCCTCGACGATTAATATGTCCGTGGATCAGAGAATGTGACTGAATTCTCGAATCTAAAAACTATTAATATGTCGAAACGCAACCGAAATTGAAAAATAGTTTTTGGAATCTGCTCTACTGATAATACTTTAGCAATTTATTAGATGGGGAAGCATAGACATACACGGTAATGGTCAAGAGAATTGTATAACTTGCAAAAACATTTATATTCGACTGGATTTTTTGTGTATATAAAAATGTTTATACTAAGGTAAGCATTAGTAATCTGAAAGAAAATTGATGTATGGGTGGATGAATGTCTCGTGATCTAAGTCGTTCAAAAACACTCATGCATCTGATTCAGTAAGTGAATCCGACCAATTCATATCGAACGGACATTGATATACTGGAAATGATACAAAAATAAGGAAGCAATTTTTGATGTAGTCCTGTCGACATTAACTAGAGTGCGGTCTTACCTATTAAATAAGTGAACAATCGTGCAAATGTTTCTTACAGAAAGAACAATATCTTAATGAAATGTTCAAAATTGCCTCGCTTTTCAAAATATATATTTTCCTAACATGGCAGATTGTTACAATGAACTACGTTTAGCAAGTCTTGTAATTCTACCACGCAATCAAGGAACACGCTCAAATAGTACGTTTAGATATTTTCAGAGCTTCGTTGCGTTGTGGGAAAACAATGGATTGCTGATACTAACATATATACGTGTATATATTTTCAGTTTAATTATCAGTCTTAATAGCGCATAAACTGTGAAAATAATCAACATTTTTAATTTTTAATGTCGCAGAGAAAAGACCCAATCAAATATCATTTCATAACTGATCCGAACTTCGCTTTACATGAATAAACAACAGAACCATTTACTGTCTTTGAACATCTTCACTTCAATTGCTTACAGAGTATCAGTTATAAATATAGAACAATGTATTGTAGGTCTACCAAAATAAAATGCCTGCTGCATGGTGATGACGGTTTGACAGTCTTCTGTACGATCTAAAGTCACGGGAAACACTAATTACTTTTGATGCCAACATCCAATGCCTAACGTATTCACAATTTCGAAAAGCAGGATGCCAGTTCATTTACACTCAGCAAGTGTCACGAAACTTGCCTGTATATTAATCGTGGAAGGACAAGAACGATTTACTTGTATATATTGTGTGATTGATTAACTATATGCACAGTATGTTTTCTGACTTTGCATCCTCCACCCATACCACTCCGCCTCTATCTTCGGAATTATTTGTACAGTTCATTTGAATTAGTAAATGACTCGTACTTTTTCTGTCTAGGCATCCAGTCACCTGATAATGTAGTCACGACACTAATTGGGTACTCTAACAAAGACATACTCAAAGTTGAAATATACTGAGTTTCTGTAACTTCTCTCGAAGTGGCGCTAGAGATATGAACATTTTGGCATGGTTTTATAGATTGAACAAGTATATATACGCCAAATTTAAATATTATTAGGAAATTCTGAATATGATTCAACAATTTGAAAATAGGTCCTGTATTTCACGAAACAGTTGCTGCTGAAACTGTTTCGTGAATACAGGAACTGTTTAACAAATTGAGGGCATATTTTCATCCATATGCATAAAAGTGGGCATTTGGTTTTTTTTTAAAATATTTTGCACCTTGAATAAAGAGTTATTATCCATATTCAAGCAAGTTTTGCTTTTTCCCCTACATCCAATTGCCTTAGAGTGATGGCTGTTTCATCTAAACCACAGATGCCAGTAAACAGGGGAATCAAGAGAAAGGACACGGATTTACCCGATATTTAATCCGACGTTAAGCACGGCATAAGGAGCGGTTTTATTGAGTTCTCCTATTCGGTCGTTCTTATCGCTAGACTGGTCCTATTTTCTATCCAAGAACTAGTAACATACATAGAAGCATGGGGGCAAATACCAGAAGTTGTCAACACGTTAACACAGATAACATGGCAAGATGTGTTGTCAACAAGTGCAAACATATGACTTGAGAAGTTGTATTTGCGAAAAGAGGAGAACTTCAATTTGGGACAAAGTGGACACACATAATCATTTAATTCTGAAAATGGTTGTTTAAGAAAAAGTAACACTGTCTGAAATTTCATGAGTAGTTATATTCATAAGAAAACTTGTGATTATAGCAATCGTAAGTTTGAAAACAAGGAAAGATACTTTGATTTAAAACAAAGATAAAATATGCTTACTCCTGGTTAGTATTTAGGCTTTCTTTTGCTTGTAGGGATGAAAATGGAACCCCACCTCATATGAACACTTCTGAAATAAAATAAGCAAACTCACAGTGAGGAGTCTTAATTTCAACCTATTTTGTACACACATACACACACACGCACACACACACGCATCCGCACACAAACTCAAATATTTGACATAGAAACAACGGAGATATAGTGGAAATCTTTAACCTTCCTAGAATCATAAATGACCAGTACACTGGTGACTTTTTGTTACCTTGCATGGCAACAACATGGAAGGTAGGCCGATAAATCATCCCTTCACCCGTGATGATATTGATTTTCGGGTGAGGGGCTGATATCATCTATTCATTAAAAGCTGCAATTATCTGCATGCAAATTTGGCTGCACACATCGGTGTACTTTGTATACACTTACCGGTATTTCTCGTGGCCGTGCAGCTACCGTCGGCTGAATGGTTCTTTTGGTGACATGTCAATAACCTTTCCGGATCTAATCCTTTGTTTCGTGACTTGTAAATCCAGATGGAATAGCACAACCATCTTTTCGGCGGCCATTTTGAATTTCGCGCTTGATATGGCTGTTACCAATTACCGGTATGTGTCTAAAGTGTACGCAGGTTTGTTCCGGAAAGATTTGCATGCAGCAAAATTGCACATTTTAATGAACAGGTCACATCAGACCCACATATCGTCCATCAGTATCAACACAGATTTTGTGGAGTTGATTTATCGGACTACATGGAAGGGGGAGGGGGTACCTAAGTACTCTTGCAGGAACTGGGTACAGTATTCAGAATTTCTCTTGCTGATATATACGTTAGTTTGTATACAATATAATGCCTTACCGTACAGTAATGCAAATATTCACACACTAATTTCTGTGAAAACTATGATGTAACCAAGGAAGTCCTCATAGCATATTACAAAAAGACATCAAAAGCAACTTAGGTATCAAAGTTCTACTTTCAAAAAATGTCTTACAAAATTATGTATTTAAAACAATTCTAAGATGTGAAAACCTTAGAATGGCTAATGGTTTGAATTTTACTTATTGGGTTTGATGACAACGCAAGCGATGACTTTAAAGGTTCTTTCTTATCAGCATGCCAAAATAATGACTAATTCCTAGTATAGCGCACACACTGAAACGAGATTGTCAGTAACAAAATCCTTGTTTCAAACATGGCAGCATATATAAATATATAAAGTAGTAGAATAAATTTGTTAACTCTTCAGTCGCGTGTCAGTGGTGGAATTTTCTTAAAATGGTATTATTGACAGCTGTAGATATATGGTTTGGTTTGCTTTGTTTTAGTGTTCAACGGCACAGCTTCACTTTATACGGTGTCGAGGCAGTTAGAAGCTGTAAAAATAGATATCGACTAATTTACCTTGTATAAAGATTCTATTCGCACCGGTCATTCAATAGGTTGCAGTGTTCTTGAAACGATGGATAGGAAAGTGTTACTATCAAAAGAACTGACAGTCCACTATATGCATTTTGCAGCAGATTTTCCCGTGTACGCCACATTAATTCAATGCAAATGCGCACTGACCTAATTTTGAAAGGAAGTATAATTAGGAACAGAACGAAATATAAGGCTAGTTAGTCTATGAAGGAGTTAACTTTAGAATCCCAAGAAAACCGCCAGCTTTCTATGACAACAACATACTTTCATTCTTGTCGGAACCGGACAGTTGAGGTATACAGCGTATGAATTACCGTTGCGCTGTCTATGCCCCAAAGCGTCCTCTATCAACCCAAGTAAATAACAACATTTCTTGGTAAAATTCAATCGCGATTGTGCTACAACAAACTAAATTAAACTCTTTAGTAATTTATCAGTGAATATTTTCCAGATGAGCCTACTAATATGAAAAGTGGAGTACGTGTGAACTATACATTCTCGTGACTTTATCTCGGCGGATGATAGGCAGCTGACACGCCTATGGGTAATATGACCATCAATATGACCATCACGTGCTGCGACAAGTTAAAAGCCGAGCAGCTCGCAAAAGATTATTAGTGTGCTCTCCCTGTGCTGAGCAGCGATCTACAGAAGAAGGTAAGGACACACACACACACACACACACACACACACACACACACACACATATATATATATATATATATATATATATATATATATATATATATATATATATATATATATATATATATATATATATATATATATAATGTCAGTTCAAACAAATGTGCAATAATCAAAATATTATAATATATATATTTAACTGGAGGTGGTAATAAAACCATGTATTTGGACCAAAAATTTCATGCAACCACATCCGAAATTTGCATTGCAATTAATTCTACCTGATTTGAGTACTTGGCATTATGATAATTGCTGATAAAACAAACTATTTAATACACTGCCACTAGTTCAACCAATTTATATTTTGTTAGTTTTTAAAAATTCCATAAAATACGAGGAAGTTAAACCATGTTAACGCGACTTTGAAACAACCTCTTGAAATAAGCAGGATGTGACGTGCACTGATGTCTTTAGACTGTAGTATTCCAGCCACGGTGGTCACTAATGTTACCAATCAGAACATCGTTCAGCCATTTCCGTCTGATCGTGAAATAACCTCGAAGTAGGAATACACATCAATTAGATGTGTTTGGTGATTCGCCTCTGGCGGAAATCACCACATATGCTACGACAGAAAATGATAAAATTGTTTCGATTGTGATTTTGTCACCTTCTTCCACCATACTATTCCATGTGAACGAAAGTAGTTCAGAATATAGTTCTCGATAGCGACGAATTACATCCAAATATTTTTTTCGCGACTTCACAAAATTGGCCAAAGATTTTTCGATTGGTGTTATGAGAGAGTAACCTCATCTTTACAAGTAGATGTTTAATGGGTCTAATCAAAGATAAATTCAAATGTTCTGGAAACATACATCGAATATAGTGTACTGCTCATTGAACTTCCACCACCACCACGGCTAAATACATTGTTAGCTTGCTTTAATTTAATCTCAACTTTGATAATTTTGAAGGAAATATGAAAACAATTAGTGCTGATCCAGTAAAAGGTGAAAGGACAGAGCCCTTCGGTTAAATGCCAAAGGGATTACATTAACCATAAGAATACCTCAGGATAATTTATAGATTTTGTTCCGTATTTTGTTAGGTTGTTCTTTGTTGTCAGACATTTAGCGTAGAAGCTGTATTCTTCACTGTTTCTTGTCAGAAGGAACAGGGAGATGAAAATGAACTCAATAGTAGTAAAGATGCTTTATGTTTATACCATGAATGTCCTCACTTTGTGCACAAACGATGAAACATTTCGTACAGGTCTCCCTGACAACAATAAGCGAACATATTTTCTAAATTCTATTCAGAGACAAGGCTAGAAGCAGTGGACAAAGTACAAAAATTTATTGTATTTACGATGTTTATGTACAATGTTTATATTATCGTTTTGGTTATGGGTCATGTCTAATTCGCCCCAAATAGTATAGGTATCGTGTAATATTGTGAATATGACGTCGAAAGGGACGATTCCAATGTAAACAAAAAATGTGGAAATAAAGTTTCGAAGGAACCAGCTATTGATATGTGCAACTAAAACTTATACTGGCTCATTCATAAGTTTGAAAATAAGAAGTTCTTTTTCCATATTTCCTTTTGTTTCACAAACGTAAGAGGGATGCTTTCTAACTTTCAATCTCATTACCTTTATTTTCCTTTTTGCGATGGAATTGTTGAACCCAACATATCTTAACCGATGTGTAGTAGGTTCGGAAATATGTTTAGTAATCATACAAATTGTTTGATCGTAACACTCGGATGGCGAAGTCATTCATTGCATGCTTAAATGTTCCCAACACTCCTCAGGTCAAAAAACCACTAGGTGCTTACATCTATTGTCTCAGAACATTCTCGGCCTACATCCTTCTCCGAGGTTATTTCACGACCCGACGGAGTTGATTGTTATTGCCTGTGCAGTGATATCTGAGGGCACCAAAGATTGTGTAATTGAAAAGTCTGTTTTCTCTCACACTTATTTATAATAACGCGTTATTACCTCGGCTGCTTTTATAGATACATGTATGTATCGTATTATGAATCTGCAATAACGTTTATCGCAAGAGATCCCATAGACAACTTTGGCGATTCTCAGAAATAAAATAAAATAGCATAGCAATCAGCAATATCTGCATATTCAAAGTTTACATAATTTGAGTCGTACAATACTAATCGAAATGGTCTCGTTTCGATGTGATAAACATGTGAACTGATATTATTTACCATCTCATTCATTTATTTATGTTCGATTTTTTTTTTTTGTTTTTTTTTTTTTT
>JAECUM010057308.1:0-18415 GCA_016617855.1 Megalonaias nervosa
GAGAGAGAGAGAGAGAGAGAGAGAGAGAGAGAGAGAGAGAGCATTATACCTTTTTATTAATGTAAAAAATAATCAGGAAGATTATTTATTTATTTATTCGGTTACATACAATGAAATATACAGCAATATCACATAATCGATGTTATGTGTTACTTCAATTCAACGGCATCCCAAAACATAGACACTTGAGGGATGCAAGAATGTCTTAAGATCCAACCTTTTCAATATGCAAGCGGCACCTGGGATTGAAATATAGAACTGTTGATTTGCAGATCCCTTGCTCTACCTCTGAACTATATTTCGTTTTCGAATAGATGTAGGAAATTTGTACATTTTGCATTATAACTAAGGTTGAGAAATAGCCATTTGTTGCATATGAAAATCACGCGTAGCACCTGCCAGCCGTATATGCTATTGATGGGACCCATCCATGAAATAGCGATTGAGATAAAAGTCACATTGTAACAGCTTATATGCTGTTCTTTAACCGTTGTCTATATCGAAACTGAAATCATTTCCTCTATGTCCATATGTGGAATACAGCGAAGAATTCTCGTCAAGCTCATAAGTATTTGAGTTGAACCAGTAACTGAGACTATATCGTGGATTGGTTTTCGGCAGCATACCTTTTATGACATTCCCACATCGATCCTATTCAAAGACCTGTTAACTGGTCTATACCTCTAGATCAAATAATGCATATATTATATAAGTAGGTAGGTAAGTTTGTATGTAGGTATGTGCATGTATAAGTTATAATACCCAATCGATGTCTGCATGTCTGTCAGTTGGAATATCTCTCTTGATGGAAAGCTAACGTGGTGATATAAGAAAGAACGTTCTATGCGAAATATATGCAAAAATAATTGAAAGAAGACTTACCGGGAACCAGTTGATCCTAGCAGACCGGGCAGACCAATATCTCTTTTTTCTCCCTGTCAAGGAATACAGACTGCAATACTTAAAACATATTTTAGATGGCTGACGCTTTAGTTATGTTATCCAATCACAGTGTCATGAAAAGATGGTGTTTTATTGAGTCTTAATTCATATCAAGTGTCAACAGGTAACGCTATTTTTACATAACACAATGAGGATGAAACGCACAGATCTCTTCATTAGATGTTAAATCAGTCCATTCGAATCATACAAGACATCAAACACAAGTAAACTAGACAGTTGCGTACTAACGGTAAATGGCTCCCGGGGCGACGATGATGTCCCAGAGTTTCTGTCGGCCCCCTCGCCCAACCAACAGACGTATTTTTAAAACAAATCATTAAAATAACTGTTTATTTTCTGCTGACGTGTATTTTTTTTTAAAAAATGTCCCATGTTCTTCAGCTGAGTCGAATACAACATCTGTCTAAGCGAATACCGATTCATCACTTTCCTCTCTTTGTTTACCCTGGTTACCCTTTAGTTCCTATATTAATAAGATATCCATAATTGCCAGACGGATCAAATCCTCGTTTCCGTATTTTCGATCTTCTCGAACCTATAAACAGACTTTTATTAAAATTCCCAAAGTCAATAACTATTTATATATATTGAATTAAAGTTCGAAAATATGGCAAATATTGTTGTTTTTCTTAGAAAAAAATCTGGTAGATACATATTAAATGCAAAAGAAAAATGTATTAATTGTTTCCAATTGCATTTACTAGATCATTTCCATTTATTTCTTGATTTGGTCTAAGTACATTGTTAAGATTTAAAAACCAAACAAAATTGTGCTATTGAAAAATTTCTTTGATTTTCATTTTCCATTAAAACATATTAGAAGTATTTCTTTCTTTGTGATCCACAACCACGCCTTTAGTCAACACCGAGAGAATTATTAACAATACACTGCTAAGATCTAATCAGTGTCCAATACAAATATTTCGTTTTGAGTTAATACATACTGTAGACGATTAATAGTACATTTTAGAGGAAGTGAAACGTTCATTTCATGTCTTTATGGATTTAACAGTCAGAGCTAGAAATCGAGAGCTGTCAGTTTCCTTAACAACATATACAAGAAATGCAAACGGTTGATTACTCCGAGTGCAGTGTTGCCTCTACACGTTTCTCCGTCCCAGCTGTATTTTATTTCGTATTAGGCTTTATGATACGCTTTAGATCTTCATTTACTCTTAGCTTCAACTATAAATTTGCAGTTTTCAGTTTCAAAGTGGCTCCAAAAGAAGTGCTACTGATATATATTTGGCTATGGTTCAAAAAATAAAAGCAGTTTACACCCAGGGGACAATCTTGATGTTGAATCAATAAAAACAATCGGCCAAAAATGCCAAAATGATTTCCTCTGAGAGTCGCAATATCTGCCGAGTCTTGAACATTTCTGCAATAGGCACACATGAACATAAAAAGTGATTCTTTCATCATACGAATTCGGCACAGACGGATACAAAAGACACTTACAGTTACCAATAAATATTCGAATTAATTATGAGTTTTCTTTTAGACAAAATTGGGATCTGCACTGATTCTATCTAGGATTATTGGTATCTCATACAAAAGAATAACCGGAACTTGTACTTAATGAAAAACAACCAACTTCAAGAATAGTCCTCATGATCTCAATAACATGACACATTTTATATGTATATATAAAATCTTATCAGTCCAACTGCAGCTCTAAACGGAATTTAGAGACGGTGGAACCCATCATAAAGAACCAACGTGGACCAAATACATTAGTTCTTTAAAAACAAAGGGTGAATCCTGTTAGAAATGCGAACAATTATATTCTTGACAATACCTGCTGCTGAACTTGTTTGAATCAGGAAATTCGTTTACACCAAGTTTGTAAGTTCGATAGATATCAAGGGATTTATAGCGAGTCCACCCCATTTTATTTCAGTAATTTTCCTTTCTCTACTTTTCAACAGCCACTCGGGGGAAATGACAGTTCAAAAATATAAATAGTTCTAGAAATTATTATTTTTTTACATCAACTCATTCGTGTAGGGATACAATGACACTAAAATAAAAAGAAAGAAAAAAAAAATTGTGCGCAAAGTAATTTGAACTTTTTTCGTATCTTAAATGATTGTGCTTGACGGTTCGGTCATCTGTTCGCTCTTCGCACCCTAATGAAAGTTTGCCCCGACTTTAATACCAACAGTTATTAATTTGTACATTGGTAGAGAGACTGGTTTAAAATGCATAACAAACATACAGTTAAAGCAGTCTAAGTAACGTAATCCGAATGCATCATGCATTCCCCGATAGTCCAAGCACAGATATCAGCCCGGCATGTCGGCAGTGAAATTACAAAGGAATTTAGAGGAGTTCGCATTCCAGTTTTTCAGTACAACAACATTTAAGTTATATATCATTCATTTGTTAAGAAACTATGACCGTGTTTGTTGATGAATGTATATAACTCATGTGTCAGACAACAACTTTGGATAAAAGCCTACTTTATCCCCAAATGAATATGGACGAGTAGGCGATCAAACTGAAAGATCGTCAGAACCGGGCAATATGGTCGACCATAGCTGCTGCGTTTTCAATCAAATTATGAATGAATATATTGATTGTCGGCCTCAACTCTGGTGCAAAATCCATTTTATCCCTGTGTAAGCAGTTTCTTTTTTCTACAAAAAAGTCCTGATCTCCCCTTCTTCGTTGTGTGAATGTACGCACGCGCATGAGCGAATATACATTTTTGTTATGTATATTCTCAATATTGATGAATAAAAACATTCAGATTCGTCAAACTTGCAAGTTTGTTGATTTTTTTTCAATAGCTTCATCAAGCATTATTGAAAGTGGTGTACGCCTTTTCAAGGTTTAGTTCTGCGTTCGCATCTTGACAAGAAGACAAATTCTACCTTGTTAATTTGAAAGTCAGTGTTATTTGACCATGTTTGATTTGAAGCAAAAGGGTTTGGCAATGTAAGCCACATGCGACAAAGAGAAATCGCTATGGTTTGGATAGTCTTAACTAATCATCCTTATTTCCAAGATATTTCATATAAAGTTAAGCAAATCCGAGAAATAAATGCATCAACATGCCACAACGTTCTCCCAAAATAAGGACTAGGTTCGCTTTACGTTCTAAACTTCCTTACGATCTAGTAATAAATATATTTTCATGGATAAACTGGTGCCTTTTCATTGATTACATACAATGTTACAATACGGATAGAATTTCAAATTGGTAACCTATGACGTCATAGGCACATGCAGACGTCGTGAACTCTGAAATACGCAATTTTAGCCAGAAATAAATCCTTATGGACGATATTTAAAAAAAGGCGCATTCGTCGCTCCCTGCGATATTTTAGTCGTAAAGGTTATTCATGACATAATGCAAAAGAACTAAGTTGGGTCGCACATGCGCTCTCTATCAAAACTACGGATTATTGTGCTTCAGAAGATCATCCCAGGATCACCAAAACAACAGAAATTTATAACGTTATAAAGCACAATTGAGAACAAAACATAATAAAATACGAATATTTAATCATAATTAGGTTCATAAATATTTAACATTACGAGTTTTACGCTAGTTTGGTCTATACGACTACGTCAGTGCTGCAAAACCAGGTGTTAATAAACCGACTTATACGAAAACTAAAGCAATGTGATGTGCATCATCGGGTTTCTCCGTTTCCAAAACGAGCGAATGGTCACGTCCTCTTCCATCCATTCTAGTGTTCGTTGTCTGATAGACGTTTTAATCGGTCTCTTACCAGTTTGAGCTAAATAATTATTGGAAAGTCCGTCCGTGCTTTTTCTGGCAATTATTCACTAGACAACTGTAATATCTGTTTACTTGTCTGTGTGTTGTTATGCCTGTTTACTTTCTCAATCTCACCGCCTGTTCACCCATCTGTATGTTCATCAATCCATCCTTTTATTCGTATCTGAAATTGTCTGTGCATCAGTTCCTTCACCCATCTCTTTGCCAGTTAGTAATCTGTCCGTTCGCTCTTTGCCGATCTGTCCGTTTGTCTGTTCAACTCTTCGTCCATCCGTCCGTTATTGTTTACATCAATTCAGCCATATCGAAGCTATCTGTTCGGCTAACGGCTAACGGCTCCATTACTATAGCGATTAAAAAAATTCCGAAATTTCACAATAATTTTAGGGCAGTGACATTATACAAATTTAGATTGTGCATATAATGCTTTATATTGTATATCTTCTCAAATTAATGTATTTTTTATGCAAAAATAAAGATGTTTTTATTTTCATTAATACATTTCTTGCGGATATTGATACAGTGAACAATGCAGGGACGGAAGTAATCTAGCAAATGCCAGACCGTCCCAACAGGCTTCAGCGTGTAACATCATTTAAACAACAGAATTTGGTTCTTGTGAGTTTATTTGTAAGGATTTTGGCTTGTTTTTATTTTTGTTGGTTTTTTTGGGGGGTATTTCTTGTTTCGTTATTTCTACAGTCAGAAGTGAATTATGTGTTGGAAGGCTTGCAGTCTATTAAGGTAACCCAAATTTCAACTGTCACTTAATTTCGGTTTGAAATTGACACTAATCAATGCCTGATTTATCCATCGTTTTCAGACATGATTGTGATTGGAATGACAGTTAAAACTGATACTTAAACTATATATATATATATATATATATATATATATATATATAATATATATATATATATATATATATATATATATATATATATATATATATATATATATATATATATATATATATATATAAAATCGGTGATTTTTCTTTAAAATGTGTACCATTTCTAATAGCAACAGGTCCTTAGGTTCAGCCACTGATAATTTGCATTATCCATGTGGAAAACTAATTTTAAAAAGTTAAGCCTGCATTTTGTTGTACGGGGTTAATTTTTATGCATTGTTGACGGCACCTTTTCGTTGATTACATAACTGTATAATAGAGGGTCAACATTCTTGAGACATTTTATGATCTATTCATCCTAATGGAGAGAGAGAGAGAGAGAGAGAGAGAGAGAGAGAGAGAGAGAGAGAGAGAGAGAGAGAGAGAGAGAAGAAGAAGAAGAAGAAGAAGAAGAAGAAATAGGCACAAATATAGAAAACATACATAAGGGCAGACGTACTTCCTAAATGCAAAAAAGTAGATCCCAAAGCTATATCGACACAATAATCTCAAGGTCTTTTAGTGATAAATATGTTTCAATTTTGCTTATTCATGTGTCTCTATTGTTTTCATATTGGAAGATTAATTATCAAAGGTGTTGAACTTTTTATAAGTTGTTTCGGTATTAGTACAAAAATTATACAAGTCTTCATTTTGATTTATTTAAGTATACATTTTTCAATATATAATGTATTATATTTAACTAGAAATATGTAAATATATATTAAGCCATTTTGAGTGTGATTTAAATATTTAATATTTCACCTTCATCATAAAGTTTGGAAAATGCCACCTTTCTCTTCCCCCAGGATAGTTATATCGGAGCTGCAATATTTACTCCTCTCAGGAAGAGACCACGCTTTCTACAACCAATTTGTATTTATGTTCCGAGATCGTACTCTGGGATCCACGTATTACATATACATATTGCCTTTGCATTGCACATTAGCCGCGTAATGAAACATTTTGTGCATTCTTATTTTCCTTTTGAGCTTTTTTCGTCCACATATTAGCTGTGAAGGTTGTGTGTTGGTCATAAAATTTAAATTTATAATGTTTTGTTCCGTTTGCATGCTTGTTTTAACTCGCCTCGAATGTCATTTACCGTTGTTGTTTCACTTTCTCAGCCCTTGATTATCTGACAGAATATATATCACCGTGAAAATGTATTTGTGTCTATTTATGCATTTTGATATGTTTACATGTTAACTATGTATATCTGGCACTGGTTGTCAACGTGACTTACACAAACTCTTTTGTATGGAACTCTTTTTATCACTTGATTGTGTAATGTGTAGGTGGACCGTTCAGTCAACCATTCTTTCAAATCAGCGTATTTTATTTAATTTTGTCTCGTGTTTTGTCTTGCCACAATTAATGGCATTAGTGTAAATAACTAAGCTTTCAGGATGCAATAAAGCTGTTCTAAATAGCATTTCTGTCGCACATTTATAACGGTATAAAACATGTAGATAATTAGTTATGCTTGAAAAGCGTCTGTAATCTCTATTCTAAACATTAATGCAGTTTTTGTAGCTCTCTATTCATTCCTTGACCAAACTGTATGCAATAAATCAAACATCCTTGATTTTTGATTATAATATAAACACTTCTAGTTCAACGCTATAAATGGAGAATATTATCATTATATTGAACACGCACTGCGAAATAAAACGGTAAGTCTAGTTAAACAGTTATATATCTAAACATCGTAACTTTTCTACTTATTTATTTTCCTTCAAAGTGGATAAAACTCATAAAATAATATATACATATACTGATTAAGAAATCCTCTACATATATATTCGTTTGCATTTTTTCATCTGCTACTCTTTCTGAGCAAGTTTTATCTTTTGCTAAAAATTGTATAAAATATATTAACATCTTCTAGGAAGCTTAATTAAAATGGAGTAATAAATTTACGTTTTGCAGATTTCGGAATTTGAATGTGTAACAAGAACATATTTGTTTGTTTCTTATATCTTAAGTAGAACACATTCATTTGAAATAAATAAAGGGAAAATGGAACGTTGTAACAAGGTTTTATGTAATACTGAACCGATGTTGTGGAAAATGAAAATAAATCAATTTGTCGCGTTCGAGGTTTACTTTTACAAACTTTTTGAACGAATAAACAATCTGCATACCATATCGCTAAAATTGTGTACATTGCACAGGACTGTCAACATCATTTTGCTTATTGACCATCTGTTGGCGAACATTGACCTAGTGGATACCGACTTGTGTCCAACGTCGGCCCAACGCCATTTTGCTTACTGTTCCTCTGTTGGGCCATCGTGTCTGGCCAACGTTGGCCCCACTTAGCATCATAAGTCTGTGACGTTGGGCCAACGTTGATTCGATAACACTCTCTGTTGAGCCATAACGGACACAACTCGATGGCCCAAGAGGGGTCAATGAGCTAAATGACATTTGGCTAGAGTCATTTAGCCAAGTTGGTCTGATGTTTGGAGATGCCGTTAGCGCAACGTTTGCCCAACATGTTTGTGCTGTCTGAAATGTACTTAAAGAATGAAAACGACCGAGGGTACAAAATACAATTTACGTGCCTACGTCGAAAGCTGTATATTTTTAGGCTCCAAAAATACACCGAGAGGGAGCTCTTTCAGTAAATAACAGTAACTGGACAAAAGTTCCGAAAAATCACAATCACATTGTGATCCCTGCATTACTATTTTTACGATCGTTTCAATAATGAAAAGAAAAGCGTCAGCCGATAAAGAAATACATACCGATATCCTTTTTCGAATATATCATGTAATGTTGACAACATCTTCCAACTGTTAATCCAACGGAGAGTCACACTTTTAAACAAGACGATTATGGCCGTGCTCATTCTTTATCTGATACTCTTCCAAAAAGAACCCCCATCCTGTCCAGTATATATATATATATATATATATATATATATATATATATATATATATATATATATATATATATATATATATATCATCTACTATACTACTACATCTACTGCGATGACATTTACTACAAGTACTACATTCGTGCAAGTACTGCGTCTGTTTCTACTATTACAGGTGCCAGGTTGCCACCATACCTAGTGCTATTACTTCAACATTTTATGGCGATACTATCACTGATAACACGCTTAATGAATGCTGATTCAAAACCTACTTCACTTGCGGCTATAATTTCTATTACCTCTGTTATTATCAATGATTCCCCTTATCTTACAAGAACAAAAGTAACAACAGCAACGACTACAACAGCAGCAACAACAGCAAACAAAAGCTACCACCTATAACAATGAAAACGTTGCTAAGAATGAATTAGGCAAAACTGAAACCTTACGATGTGTAGTGCCTAGTAAACTTTGTTATGATCAAAGAAAAAGACACAGAGACAGAGAAATAAAAATAAGTCGCCCCTTTTCACCTGATACATGACTTTAAAACTGTAAACAGATTGTCTTTAACTTGTAACTATACCTATGATATCATAGCGAAAGATTGTTGGAGGAGATAAGAGGTTGTTGAAAGGATAGGCATCGAACAAGCCCCTCAACATCTCAAATGCTCACAGAGATAAAGGATTGTTCAAAGGATTGGTGTCGGATGGGTCCCTTACCATCTCAATAACTGCAGAATTTTCCGGAAAAGTTATTGCTATGATTTTGCATAAATTTGTTTACTGTATTTTGTTCTATTCAGCTCGTATTGTTTATTTTAAGGACTTTGTAGCTTGTCAAACAAAAATTTCAAACTGTGATTAGTTTAGAACTGACGAATGTATTTTAAAAAAATCTTGTTGGAACTACACATATTGTGAAAGCGAAACATGTTGTATAACCAAAGTGTAATTTAGAATGAAAAATTAATGTTTGGTCCAATGAAATCAGTTACTATGTTTCTCTCTGTCTGAGACAGAAACCAGTCATGACGTAAATGTTGCTATCTTCAGACCTATTCATTATCGCAAATATATTTGACGTAAGCTCGTTGGGAGTGTCTCGAGATACATGTACTACATTTGGAAAGCCCTTGTTTTTGTTCGTTATTGCTGAAGGGTATTCTTTAACTGGTATACAGCATTGCAGAACAAATATTTACAATTTATTATTAAGTTACACGAAGATGAGAGACAACTTCATATCAATTTAGACATGTGAAATGTCTGTGCTTCGTAATATAGTGCTAAAGGCAGTTAATGTACGGTTAGACTCCTATTTATAGACCTCGCTGCCGGCAGTTGCTGAAGCATATGAAAACGGTTCTTAATTCTTAATTGTTGTCTTTCTCTGCCGACCATTATTGATGTTTGCGGGGACTGCTGGCTATTTAATCCACAAGGAAAATATTAAGCCTTTGAAACTCGTTTAAGACATGATATATGTGGGAGAAGATTAGAACTGACGGGCTAATATCTAGGTTTTCTATTTTCTGTCGATGCATCCAATAACAAAGAAATTGAACGGGTCTATATTATCATTAATCATTTATTATGACAGTGATTTCGTTCTGATGAGATGCCGTCGCTGTTATCAAGGATAGGCAGAGAAGCAAATATTTTTTTTATTAAGTTGATGATCTTTCTTACCTCCCGTGAACGTACGAAACGGACAGACAGCAATTCTCTCTCAAGTGATTTACTCACAGTACATGGTAAATTAACGCCTGCAATGAAAATGTCTCATGACCCATTTATGTTACATACAACATTGTGATAATTTTCTTAACTATAAAACCTCAACATTAAAAAGCTTAGTATAAGACAATCTTCAAACAACTATTACAATGTGAAACAGAATCGTCTCGTTTCGACTCATAAAAACGGCACATATGTTGTCATTAGCTTTTATGATAATTTAGTTTACAGAAAAAAAGATAATAAACACAATGAAAAAGGAAACCGCGGTAGTTCAGTTGGTAGGACGTCGAAAACGTAATCCGTGGTTCGAGTGCTTGACACCTGCCTGGGCAAACCTGGGTTGGCTGCCTCGGTGTGGTCTTTGGGAAAAGAGCTTCTTTTCCATTTTTTGGGCATGATGTAGCCCATGAAACAAATGTAAAAAAAAAAAAAATGATACTAAAACAAGATCTCAAGGACATTTGTATATCAAGGATATATGCCCAGATATTTTTGTAATTGTCTTTTATATAAAGCACTTGTCTCCCACATGTACAGAATAATCTGCCACGTCTTCCACGTGTATATGAAAAACTTTTTTTTGCCTTACAAGTCTTTGTTTCCACAAATAAAGGATTACGTGGCAAGTCAGTGTAGCAATTGTCTTTCAGTATACTTTATCTTTCTTACTTCTCTGCAGTTTTAAATAGCTATGATTGGACTAGTTAATACGTAAATCCGTATTTGTTTGAAGTAAACGAAATGATAATAAAAACTTAGGTTCAACTGTAAGAAGAATAAAGGTCGTCCAAAATCAATAGATAAGAAAAGATCAGGTGATAAATAACAAATAGAATGACACAATACAATTCTAGGTTTCAAGATAACGTATAGGATCCAAGAGAGTAAGGCAAACATTATCGCTGCTACATCTTTTCGTGATGGTTCAGATATTGTCATTTATAAATGCGACGATATTTTAAAGCCTAGGTTGGATAATTCAAGGCAGTATTACAACTTTCCGAATGTGAACCAACGGGTTTTTAAAATACGCTACATTCGAAAGGGCTCAAACTCTTATCTTGTGCTGCCGCAAAAGTACAAAAATAAAAATTAACAAAACATTTTAAAAAAGTGTATACTTCCTATAATCCTAAACTCAAATGCAGAGTTGTATTACCACACAGAATGTTATAGTCGTTTTAAATAAATAACACTATTGTTTATGCGCATCTTAACAAGCAGAGTAAAATTGCGTCATATTTGATATAATTTTTTCAGTTAAATTTTAATCAATTAGCCATTTCACAGTAAAAAAAATTTGGGAAAAATTTCAGTTGTACGTTTTTAAATATTGTTATACTTATCTCTCGAACCCCGATATCGACACAGGGGAGATAATTTTTATTTTTTTACATTTAGTTACTACACGCATACAAATCTTTTACACAACTGTCTTTTATACAAAACAGAAACATTCATTTAACACAATGAAAACAAATTCTGCACATAGAAACCTACATTTATATTAATTTTTGCTTCATTTATTTTAATCGAGTACTTTCTCGGATTATCCCTGCCCCACAGAAAGTAGATGGCGAAAAGGTATCTCAAAAAGGAGATAGATGATATAGTGTAAAAATTCAGCTGTTTTTCAATAATCTACTGGCATACTATTCAAATAGAAAGCTTCAGGAAAATTGCAATTGTAGATATTAATATTGTGATTTGACCTTAAGTTCTTAATAGGCTTGTTGCTACTAGACTATTCCATTTTCTTTGTTTTTCTTATATATATTCAGTAGGTCAGCTTATATTAACCCGTGTCACGTTACGTCATAGCTCATGTCGCTTTAGAGACGTTTTGCATTACATTGATGAAATTAAGATAGTACGTCAATACGGCAATGTGGTTAAGCCACGTGTATTGCCATCTTGAAGGAACTCGTGTATGTGCCAATACAGGGAACTTTACATTAATAGACTTGAATACTAATCATACATGAAACCCCACATAATCATTTTATATGAAATTATTAAGAACCCTTAACTGGTTGTTCGTGACAAGAACGAAATTATGTTTGAATTTTTTGTTCCAGCTTAGTATTTATGTCGTACCTAAACGTCAGTGACGAGGAAAAAATTCGTACTGTGCTCTCTGATTCTTGGATGGTCGTTGACTTAGATACACAAATTTAAGAACCGGAAAACCTGTGCATGATGGGAAGTATATAGATTTGCATCATCATACTAAGCTCATCGGGGTCGTTCACATATGACGTCAAGCAGTGAGGGGGGAAAGGTTCAAAAGTTTGTGACGAAGTGCGACAAGGGGGGAGGGGGTTGAAGAAATATGACGTTACAATAAATATGATTGTGGAACGCTTATTTAAAAAATAATGTCAGAACCAAAAAGATTAGTGACCTGCATCCTCGGTCCATTTTTATCCGCAGTAGATAACAACTCTCTCGTGGACGACGTATATTAATATTGTTATCTCAGATGAAATATTGGGTAATTGTTATAACCTTTAACTGGTTTAAAGTGTTGTTTTTATAATTATGTAATTCTTTTTTTTAATATAATGTAATACACACTTTATAAACAAAATGTAGACTAAATAAACTGCAGGCCTACTGGTGATTAAACTTAGATTTTAGAAAAGTAAAACAATGGCTAACAAGTTATCACCATCCTGACAACAGTCCGACGAAATCAAAGACACACGTGTTGAGCAAGTTGAAAAACGGTATTCGGTCCGCAGTGAACGTTTAATCTTTTAATATTTTTTATGTGAAAAAACAACAAATGTAATTAGTTCAATAGCGTCAAGGTTGGGCCCTGTGTCGCGCTGGGACGCCGCACATTAAAGGGAATAAATATATCAAATGTTAGGGTTTTTTTTCTTTCTTTTTGTTTTTCGTTCTTTTTATTGAAAACGTTTTGTTGACACCACTGAAGTGCTAGATTATAAAATGACCTACTAGTACAAAGAGTCTTTGAAGCTTGATGACATTAAAAAAGAAGTCTAAAAAAAGACAGGATGAGGGGAGAGAAGAACTTTGAGAAATGAGCCAGCGTGCGGCACTAGTAACATTTACGCTATTGCAACCATACAACGTAAGGTGTCCAGTGTTAAAATTTTTTAAATTTTCATGACTTTTCGGCAGCCCATAGCAATGGATAAAAATAAATTATATCAGTCTTTATTTAATGCTTATGTGCTAGCAAATCCTACAAAAACCAAAAAGATGTGACAAGATGAACTCATTATAAAGTGGAATAGTATCAAGAATGACACAGATTTGGCTGGAAAAGTTAACCATATGTTGCATGAGCTCAAGGCGATCTCCGTTACGAAAAAGAATCACTTCGTAACTTTTGGACAAAACAAGCACCACCAGTTTCAAAAAAAGTTTCTACTCAGGATAATTTAGAGTCCAATGAACAACCGCCTGATGTCTTGAATATCATTACTTCTGAAACATTGCCTTCTACAAGCCATTTGGCTACTCCGAGAAATGCTACTGTTCAATTACATTTGAAGTCCCAAACTGATGTAATAAATTCTGGCCTCGTTGGTTTGTATAATCAAAAAATCAAAACTGAATGCTTTATTGGAAGATAATCCTGAACTGCGCACAAAACTGAATATTAGGGCCAGATGCGGTCAACCAAAAATCGAAGAGAAACAACCATGCTTTTGCAAACTATACTGGATATCGCAATGCATGGTTCAGCTTCTCATGAAATAAAGACAGTTCGAAGTCTACGGAAGTATCAAAACCTTAGATCAATTAACAGAGTATTTAAAAAAAGATGGCTTCAATATAAGTCGAAGTGGACTATACCTTCGTCTACTTCCTAAGCGTAGTTCGTCGTCAGAAGGTAAGCGTCATGTAACCACTGTCCCAGTAAAGTTAATTAGAGCGCAGAATGATTATCACATTAAGCATATTGATCGCCAGTTTTGCACAGCTACAATAAGACATTTGGAAGAACTGTCTTCCATGCTTGGACCAGATGAGGTTTGTTTTATCAGCCAGGACGATAAATGTCGCGTCCCAATTGGTCTGGTCGCTGCCAATAGGCAGAGTCCACTGCTAATACATGTCGAGTATAAAGTAAGCCTTCCTGACCATGACTGGGTAATTGCTGCCCGGCACAAGCTTATACCTTCGGTGTATGCCGGCATTGAGATCCATCGCAACGGTCTTGGAAACAGAGACGCTGTTGGCTTTTCTGGCCCAACGTTTATAACCATCTGATCTTGAAAACACTAAGCATCAACAGCACTCAGCCATGGATTTGACTTTGAAAAGTTGCTGTGTCTGACAGAGTTCGATACCATAACCGGGACTGGTATTGATAAATTGGTCAAGCCGATTCTCGTGTTTACTGTTGATGGTGGGTCGGATGAAAACCCGCGGTAACAAAAAGTCGTTAAGGTTGCCATCCACCATTTCTTGAAAAATGATCTTGACTGTCTTCGTTGCAACAAACGCTCCGGGACGAAGTGCTTTTAGCAGAGTGGAGAGAAAGATGGCGCCACTGAACAGGGAACTGAGTGGATTAATATTACCTCATGACAACTATGGCAACCATTTAGACGAACGAGGTAAGACAATTGACATTGAGCTAGAGAAGAAAAACTTTGAATTTGCCGGATAAACGTTGGCCGAAATATGGTCACAGTTGACTGTAGACAATTACCCAACCATTGCTGAGTATATGGATCCATTAAATTCAGAGCTCATGGAACAGGATATATTGTGTAGAAATCAAAACTGGTGTGACACCCATGTCCGCTCAAGCCAATACTTGCTTCAGATTGTGAATTGTGACAACAACATGTGCTGTTCGAAAGCACGAAGCTCATACTTCACCATGATAAAAGACAGATTTCTTCCTCGTCCTTTACCCCTTGTTCAAACATGTGAAGGACTTAAAGTTCCAGAACGAGCAACAGATGGAGCCTTGCACAAATTTCCATCCTTATTTGCAACTCAAAGTCTCAAAACGGAAGACATTCTACCTCGGTCAGCAAACACATTTCGGACAATTCTCTACGATCTTTATTGCACTTCATTTCAATCTGTGCTGAATGAGAGAATTTGCAAGATATGCCACTTGTACTTCAGCTCTTTGGTCATGCTGCGCAGTCACTCAGTCCTTCACAAACAAATAGCAGTTCCATCGAAGCGCATCAGACCAATGAGAGTCGCTGCTAGAAGGCAGCGCGAAATGATGGTCATACTAGCAAATGCGGAGAATGGAGAAAGTGTGGATTGGATCGACGAGGAGGAGCTTGATTTGGAGGGAATATCCCTTCCAATCAATGATGTTAATCTAGAAACAAATGGATATATTGTTCGTTCAATGGAGGAGCATCTTACTTTGCCTTGGGATAATGATAACTATGAAGAGATATAATTAATTTACAAATACTTCAGATTTTAAACCCTTAGAATTTTTTGTGGATTTCTTGAAACTTTAATGTTAGTAAGAACTGAAGTGATTGATGTGTTTAATTTACATTTCTTTTTGTTTTTTGTTTAAAATTAATTGAATTTAAAAAAATAATTTTATAAACTTTTAACTAACCCAGCAGTCCTTGTAAAAGCCTGATTAATTAAACACTATTTTACGTAAAAGATTGTTGTTTTGTCTGTATAGTTAACTGATTTACATTACATTTACTTTTCAGTATTAGAAAAAAATTGCGGGAAAAAAAAGGGGGGGGGTAAGAGATTTGTGACGTCACATAGAGGGGGTCTGGGGTTTTGTGACGAAGTGTGCCTGGGGGGTGTCGAAAAAGGGCAAAAAATGCGTGACGTCATATGTGGACGACCCCATCTTGAGAATTCCTAATGGGCACATTTCTTCAATGCACGTTTATGGCAGTTTTATATCGCTATTGATTAAGAATTACGTAAATGGGAATTTCATTGTTAAGATCACTTATTTTCGTGCTGAACACTACGTTAATGAGGAAGGAGTTTAAGTGTGTGCCAGGTTTTATGTAAACATAGAGCTACACACGATTTTTACGCACGTAAAGGCCATTTCCAGACTTTATAAGCAGATAAGCTACTCATAAGCTATATCCGATATAGAGGTTATGTGCTGATATTGAACAAATTTGTTACCTCTGTTTCTACTCTTTTTGTTCTTTTTCTGTAGAGAATTAAATCTTTGGTATACTATTTCATGTTCGGTCTTAACATTTGCCTACTTCCTTGAGTTTAAGTAACCAAATATTATATATGTCCTCGATAAATGTTTATTCCATCTGTCAGTTATATAAAAAATATAACAGAGCTCTTCATCCAAGTCTGGCTGCCTGCCACATTTACAGATCCCTGTTGAATGCACAAATTGATTTCAATAGCAGAGTCATATGAGAACTTAGGAAACAAAATATATAATATTTAGTGACTCTCTTGCCTGATATGTAATATTTTTGTGGCCTTTACAATTGATAATTTTTAAATATAGTAATTTATAAACTGAGAGATCTGGACCACATATAAATGTAAAGAGTACGACACCAATAGGAAATAAATAAAAATGCCAATTCCAGATCTCTCAGTTTATAAACTATTCTAAAAATTACTGTACCATTTTTGTTTGTTTTGTTTATGTTGATTATTTTTGATATTTTTTTTTTTAATCACAAATAATGGAGCTGGGTATCCCGAAAAAATTCGTACCACGAAATACCGCGGTAGTTTTGAACTTCCTGCGATACGTACCACGGTATACCGCAGTTATATTAAGGACCAAGAAGTCAATGTTCTGAGGCATACGTACCACGGTATACCGCAATTATATTAAGGACCAAGAAGTCAATGTTCTGAGGCATACGTACCACTGTATACCGCAATTATATTAAGGACCAAGAAGTCAGTGTTCTGAGGCATACGTACCACTGTATACCGCAATTATGTTAAGGACCAAGAAGTCAATGTTCTGAGGCATACGTGCCACGGTATACCGCAATTATATTAAGGACCAAGAAGTCAATGTTCTGAGGCAAAGGCTGACACCTATTATTTAATTTCAATAGGTGGAAAAAAAATACCTTGCTCAAATGTAAATAAAAATAACACCATATTATATCCATTATATCACATGGATAAAATATGAATCGTCTTGTAATTAAAAAAATATCTCGACTCGAAAGAAAATAACAGCTCCCCAACTCCCGCACGAAAACTAAAATTGTCCAGTAGCAAATAGATGATTTTTGTATGTATATGTTAATTGTTGTATAAGTTGTAACCTTAAAGCCGTAACGTAAGTGGGACGATTAAGTTACACTATAGCTAATACTGTAAAAGACGTAACGTAAGTGGGACGATTAAGTTACACTATAGCTAATACTGTAAAAGCCGTAACGTAAGTGGGACGATTAAGTTACACTATAGCTATACTGTAAAAGACATTGTCCTGACATTAAAGAGCCTATTGTTCAGAATAAGAAGTGTTTGATACTGAAGCTTTAAATTTTCTAGCTACAATATTGATGTAATAGGCACGGAAACTCTGAGTTGGATGCCAACAACCGGGCAAGATATTTATCAGAGAGGACCAGAAAACATAAAACACACTTACTCAACAAACGAGAAATATTTAGCGAACTTGAGAAATTACATCAGGAAACAAGTGCGCTCCTGAAAATTAGGATGATTTGCAGTTTCACAATGGAATACATATACTAAACATATTCGCTTACGCTAGTTAGTAACTAAACATGAAGTGTTTTTTTCTTCTTCTTGTAATCCGAAATTTTTCCGAAAGTTGAATTTGTGACCAATATGGGTCACAATATTCCATTTGTCCAACGCGCTGGCATACGACATTCTTGACAAACGTGTGATTCAAGGATCATAAATATAATTATATTTGTAATATTCACTGTTCATTCGTGACAGATACAACCCTTTTGTAAACAAAAAGATAATGGGATCTTGGACAAAATTAGGGTTCCGTTTGTTCCTTGTCCGTGGGAAAGGCACTTAGCTCCCATTTCCTCGGATGATAGAACCAATAATTTGTTAAACATTCCGTTAAAAATAATTCTATTAATGTCCATCGAGAAAAACCGTTAAAATCGGAAGCGGAAACATCCACACCTACACCCACAGAGACATATATATATATATATATATATATATATATATATATATAT
>JAECUM010057311.1:0-15400 GCA_016617855.1 Megalonaias nervosa
ATATATATATATACGTATGTGTGTGTGTGTGTTTTGTGGAAAGTGGGGTCTTTAAAAAACACTCATCCCCTTAACTGGGGTCTCATCTCGCAAAGAACCCAGTTACAAAAGACCCCATTTCCGAAAACCCCCCAAAAATAAAATCTACTATGCCTATTTTATTTTTAAAAATATTTATTCCAACGGACCCCAATTGCATCTTTTGCTTTGCTATGTTCTAGTATCTAAAATAAGCATACCCTGTAGAGACCCCAAAGTTGGCAATCCTGTCTGTGCTGTGTTATATTTGTACAGGTTAGACCCTCAGCCCTCGATTTATTGATGGATACTCCTAATTTTCAGTGGCACTGGTGAGAGAGAAGAACATTCCGGTACGTGCAGGTAGGTGCTTTTATAGGCCTAGACACGTATGTAGATTGTGCCAGCACATTTGATATTTTGATCATTGCTCTTAGGGTGGGTCTGTGGGCACGTGAGCCTGATATCCCTTGTATATAATGCTATATGTGATCTGGTGGTATCTTTGAAACTTTTGTTATCCCTTCCGTGTAACCATGTTCAGAGATAGTGCCAGTGCAAATAGTTCAAAATTTGTACACATTCATACATTTGACTCGGAGAGCAGTGATGTGCGAGAACTCCTGCAAATTACTGCATATACTCGTGAATAAGCCTGTTAACATATAAGCTGACACCACCATCCCACAACTGAATAGATAAAAACATTAAAGAGTGCATGTCTCGTGCACAAGCCAACCCACAAGTCCAAGATGACATCACACGATGCAAACAGTAAGTTCTAAATCCATTTATTTGTGCAAACCTATATTAGCAAAATTTAAGTTTATACCTCTCTCGAGGTTGACATTTGTGATTATTACATGAATGTTATAAATTGATATAATTTTCTCGTAAAGTCAGTAAATTTATTTATTTTTGTGATCTTCTTTTCGTTTTGGTTTCTGCATAATTCATATATGTGTGTAATATGATCAGACAATGAAAAGATTTGAGCATTCGCGGGTTGCTATAATAGCAACACCTCCAATTTGACTGTATTTAATAGTTTGATTATGTATTATTGCATTAGAAGTTTGTATCAATGCTCCAGTAATTACATCTTTATTTTACCTTGAAACTGTAAATACCTAACATATTAAAATGTAATCCCAACACCAAATAACAATAGGATTTGGTTAAATGCTCACATTTAGGCTACTAGTGAGCATATTTACATGGAAGGTTTGAAGCTGCGCTGAAAGAAGTACATCCCTTGGATTCAAATCATAGGCACCACTGCACTAAACTTCAATAATAATATCTCCAAATATAATAATGATGTTTCAGAAATAGTGCTTCGAAAATTATTACCATAAAACTGAGTTTTAGTTTGCTTTGGTGTAAGCAACCTTAACCGCATTTACACAGCCATGGTAATTATCCTAATATTATGGTGTTACGAATATGTAATTTAATTACTTGTGTGTTAATTTTGGATTCATTTTATTTTATATTTGTATCATTAGATTTCATTGTAATGATTATTTTCACGGGATTTGATATTTTTGAAAGAGATATTATGTTTATATAAAACGTAGCATGACTCGCATAAGCAGGATTTTAGCATGCCATGGTTTGTCGATTGATTAAACACTAAGCCAAAACGATTGGTTATTGCCAAGGTCATTTTCTGGCCTACGTGTAATTTCATTGTTAACTGCGCTATTTGATGATGAAATAGCCACACGTTCCATCGTGCGCGCCTGAAATGAAGAAGGATATATTTCTATTAGGTGCCGTAAAGAGTTGTATTTTTACATATTTGAAGCTCGAGATGTTTTATCATAGATGACAGCTTGTTCAGAAGTTCATCTATTTTTTTTAGAATATAATAATTTATTCTTGGAGAACTATACCAGTGACAAAGACATTCGATAGAAATTTATACTAAATTGAAACATTACAAGTTATGGTTCAACGTGGAACTCTTGACATTCGTATAAAGTCTTCACCTGACGTCATCATCCTCCATCTTGGAATGTCATCAAGATTCGAACCTGGATTCAGTTAAAACTATTTAGTGATAGGACTTGTATTTTTTCAGTACTAGAATAAATGTTTGGATTGTCTTCACAAACTGTAAGTCCTATTTTCTATTTTCACCTTTTCACAGTGTTTTCTAGGGAAATAAATTATTTTTGTTAAAACTTACAAAGCTTGTCGGTTTCACTCTTTTCTTTTGTTACTTTTGAACAAACCTATACGTAACAATGGAATAAAAGACAATTACAGTTCAAGGTTCTGGCATAGCCGCCAGACAAAATTCCTGCTTAACCCAAAGCAGTTTCAGAGTTTTAATGATTAACTGGCCTGTATTGCTTTCGGAAAACAGAAGACAAATCTGCCAATTATAAACAAAGGAGACAATGAAACAATCTGCTTTCGAATGTGGAACACTACGATTTTGTTCAGCCAAAACAAAAACTAAAATAGGTTGATGAGCTTAGTCAATCTGTATTCAGAATATTAGCCTGTAATATTATCAGTTTTTCATGAACATGTAACAATTATGTGAATATATGGTAGTAATTTGTCTCGTACAATTAAACATGTGTACCTTTTCATAAAGATTATCTCAATTTATATGATCACTGGTATCACTGGAGAAGAGTAAATCATGTGCATGTGAATCAAGGTAAATGCAGCAGCTATGTTTGATCTGGAAGAATGTTATTTGGTAGAAACAGTAAAGCAAAATCTGCATCTAATATTTTTGGGAATAAACAAGGATGTAAGTGTGGCTAAGCACGATTTGCACTGTGTAAATTCTGTATCCAATATAGTACAGCCTGGTCTCCTGGGTTACCTCGAACCAGCCTGAGAATTATTAAGTCTTTATTTTACATTACTTAATTTCATGTTGGAGAAATCAGAAAATGTCCACATGCAAAATAATAACAAAAACAATCATAGTAGTTTATAACAGTTTATTGACATGGTTATTGAAAGATCTGATCACTGCTGTTAGGCCTGTGTCGAACATGACAATTTTGTCATGACATATTTTGTATCTACAAGTCTTGGGACACTGAAAATGTTTATTTTGTACATGCCTGTAAGTCTTGGGATGCAGAAAATATAATTTGTTTCATGTCCTAAGATTTACAGCCATTACGGTAGTCAACAAAAAACCCATAACATTTTCAAATTTATACCTGCTCCCATGGATGAGCCGACCCCCTCTCCCCCACACACATACACACATCCTTCCAGGCTTTTAGTTTCTTCCAAAATTATTCTGCTAGACACAAGTATATAGGGTAGTTTAACTGTACATTGCACATTATACGGAGTGCTTGTCATGACATAAGTCATGCTCCAGCAAAAGTCTTGTAGGTCTTGTCATGTCACAAGTCTTTGTTCATGTAGGCAACTGTTTACACATCTGGGTATTTGTCTTGACATAAATGGTTTTTAAACTAATTTTAATTGTACAATGGGCCTTGGAACAAACAATTTCTTGTGGTTTTGACCTCACGTTCATAAAGGAAGTTTTACAAATGCATGTTTAAATACAGGCTACCAAAAAACTGCAAATGGCTAATTCACGACATGGTTTATCTTCATATGATGACTTCATTGGGGGAAAAACTAGCTGTTGACAGTAAATTGTTTTAAAGGTATATCAGATTAATGCAGCCGAAGAAGCGTTCGTAGATATACCATTTGAACCTAAAAATGATGTTGAATCTGAGCTTAACGTACTTGGAATGGACAAAAATACAGATGGAATGCCAGTCAGTCCCCTATTCAAGGGTGTTTTGAATATTTAATTGTATTGTTTGTTTGCTTTTCATAATGATTATGTATTAGTGTAAATCTGTATTTTGTACATGACCTTGTCCAAAATCAAGTTAATGCTTTGCCTGACCAGTGACATTTATTTTGCAAACAACATAATACCTAGCTAATATTTCTCTTAAGATGATAGATTAGATGTTCAGATCATTATCAATGGAGGTAAACTTGTTTTCCTGAATCAGAGTCCAGGACATCAGTTTTCCACTTGGAAACTCCTAAACTTGTGGACAATTTTAAATGTTTTTCTTAGTGGAAGCTGGCCTACATCCTGGCTGTATTATTGTCTTGGCTTTTATACAATATTTTTTACTTGAAAAACTGTGCATGTTTGCATTAACATCTGAAACAGAATCAGTCTTATTGTTGTGTTCAGTTTTTAATTTGGTTGGATTTGTTTATTCAAATTATTATTCACTGGAATTAATGCTCAATAATATTCTTGGACTTAATCATTAATTTGGAATTGCAGTGAATTCAGAAAAGAATATCTTGGATCATATTACCGTGATACATCAAAAGACTATTAGCACAGCGCCACACTCCAAGCCATAATCAAAGTTTCCTCTGACTTGACACATCAACACATTCAGTATTGGAATTTATTAGAAAGACCACTGGAGTTCAATTGGAACTTGATACATTTGGAATTGTGACAGAACTTTTAGGTACTATTCGGGATTTAAGTCACAATATTGTAAATTGTTTATGTGGGTTATTCGTAATTTTCACTTTGTATTCTATGGAAATGAACTATTTGTTGAATTTGACAAAACTGGTTGCTTTTCACCTCGCTAGGCGATCAGCATTAAGAGATTAGTGTTAGGACTGGTCGGCCTGATATCAGGATAATGTGACTGGGTGGGACATGATGTGATAATGTGACTGGGTGGGACATGATGCTACATGTCTGTAGCATGATGCCAAAGTGCTAGACATCACTATAAACTGCACACTGTAGACATTGTAGCAATATGACTGAAAAACTGTTAAAGCTACGTTAACCCCCCCCACACTGACATACACTTGTTGCTTTTCACTCTTTTTTATTACTTAATTTAAGACCATATAGTCGTAACAGTAGAAAAAGCAGAATACCACGCATAATTAACCCTTTACCGCATATGTATGGCTTTGTGTGTAGGTAATATACATGTACCAAAGTTACACAGTGCAGGGCGCTATAAATAGAACACCTGTTACCTGCTTGACCACATACACATAGGCCTGGAAATTAACAGTTAAAGCAGTGTAGTATATGTTACAGTCAACATAAATGTTAACCATTTTACATTTTTGGTACACATTTATTATGTATAGAAATATTTAAGAGTAAAATCTAATCGTTATTGCTGTATAATTACTTTTCACAGAAGAATTTTTTATATGCTTTAAAATTTTGAGAGAACTCATTCACTGTCAAGCCAGTGAAGCTGTGTGACCAACCATAGCTGCCATTTCTCATACTTGAAATTTACCAGTTCTTTGTCGACGTCTACATCACTAAATCATCTGAATTTAATAAATTATAAAAACTTAATGTTTCCGACATCAATATCAGAGCCTTAACGTAAGTTATTGAAGCTTTTATAATAGTGATTCTAATCGTGCAAACTCCAGAAGTACTGAATGAAATCCGTAGCCTCCATTTTGGAGAGTAAAAAATCCGACACCATTCCTTTAAATAGATTATGACAACAGCTTAAACAGCCACCATGTGATCTGACGTAATGGTCATTCAAGTCAGTGAATCAAGTATCTAATAGGGGATTTTCCATGAAGGTGGCGCTATGAAAACCAACTCAGAATGGTTGATGTTTACAGCAAACTTCGAAATGCACTTCCATGAGAATTGTGTAGATTTGTCCAAACGCTCTTCCAAGCAAATCGGTTAGAGGAATCCAAGGGCGCTTACATGGGTTAAAATATAAGCAATTTACAAGTAGAGTGCAGTTTTCATTAATTTTCTCACACAACTCAGGCACTCAAAGATCTTGTGCTTGAAAAATATTTAGCACTCTAAGGGCTAGATAAAATGATCAAATAAATATTTATACAGATATTAAAAGTAAAAATATTCATTTGATCAGAATAACTCTGTCTGAACAAGCAGACTTGAGTGGTGATGGACATAAAACCCTAATACAGCATTACAAAACAGATGAAAATTCTGGCATAGTAATTGGCAAGTCACTGATTGAAGAAAGTGAAACTTTGCCACACCTTATGTTAGGCCCAAACAAGTGTGATGTTCCTATTGTACTGGTTTTAAAATTAGGGTAGACAGGGTCTCTTTATAAAAAAAACAAACAAACCCAAAAACATATTTAATGTGAGTTTTAAAAAATTATTTTATTTTTCAGTACCATTGGGGAAAAAAGTGATAGAGTTTGAAGTGCAAAACAGTGAAAGTCAGCCAGCTGGAAACACATTGGTGGAGAGCGGCTCAGTTGAAAATCTTATTTTTGAGCAGAGATAACGAAAAGATAATACCTGTGAGCTGCGGAAAATTGTACATAACAACGATAAAGAACAGGTTCCCAACTTGTTCAAGCAGGCTTAGCTAGTTATGCATATGCCCCATCAGGCAGCAGACTGTCAAAGGGCATTCTCAGCACAGAGCAATATTCATACACAGCTTTGGAACAGATTAAGCTTAGAAGCCATCATCAGATTAATGCTTGCCCAGATAGAGGAGATGTCTTTTGAAGATATTGATTTCAATAGGGCTTTGACAGAATGGAGCAGGCAGAAAGAGAGACAGGTATTTGAGTGTTAAGTATATCTTGAACTAATGCCATTTCTCCTTCTCTCTACTCATTTTTCCTACTCACCCCTTATTTTGGTGAGGGGAGAGCTCCCAACATTTGATAAAGTCCTGTCAGCATCTCAACAGGTACATGATTGTCGGACACGGAAAGAAAAATTCATATGTCATACCCATATTGGCCAGATTTTTTCTCCGTATATCAGGTTTTGGTGCGTAAAAAGTTGAATCCATAAATGAACATTTGTCACAATACGCATTTAAAATGGGGGGGGGGAGAGTGATTTAAAATAAGTTATAGCCCTCTAAGTGCTGTAGCCACCAAATATGAAATCTTTAGACATGGAGACTAGTCTATTACGCAGATAATTCTGGCTTTTGACCTTTAGAAGATTTTGGGTCCAGTCTGACACTTTATTTGACCTTTATTTTGTTTTTGCTGGCAAGAGAAACTTTTTTTTTGTCACCCAAAGAATGGGCCGGGTATTGGTGTGAAACGAGGCTGGACCAAGATGGGTTCAAAAAAAGATACATGTCCAGTTATGTTGGTGAGTAAATTTAAATATTATCTTGTATATGGCTAAAGACTAAATGATATAAAACTCCAGGAGTCATTTAAGGCCTTGTGTTCTTTCACCACTAATCATGTGTTGTATTCATGTTCATGGTGATTATGTTTTTGTGCAACTGAGTTAGTGTGTTCTGGGGACCCCATACACTATATGCATTTGGGACCCCAATTTTAACTGTGTTTATGTTACACCATTTTCAATTTTGTGTGTCCGGTGTGATTTGACCCCAATTTCCTGTTTGAACACTTTTTCTTACATTTGGATTTGCGATAAAACCTTTAGGACTATTCCGGATTTAATTCCTAATATTGTAAGTTTTTTAAAAATAATTTTCATTGTGTATTCTAGGAAAATAAACTTTTGTGCATACTCTGTATGCATGTGGGACCCCAAATTTAACAGTGTTTATGAGACCCCAGCTTCAGCTTTGTGTGTCTGGGATGATGGGACCCCAATTTCCAGTTTGAAAACCATTTTCTTACATTTGGATTTGTGATAGAACTTTTAGCATTATTTGGGATTCAGTTCACAATATTGTAAGGTTTATTTTAATTTTCATTTTGTATTCTTGGGAAATAAAGTATTTGTTCACACACTATATGCATTTAGGTACCCCAATTTTAATAGCGTTCAGGAGACCCCAGTTTCAGCTTTGAGTGTCTGGGATCGTGTGACCCCACAATCCAGTTTGAACACTTTTTTTCTTCTTTTAAGGTTCTTAAATTATTGCTTGTGTTAAAGCAGATACCTATAACAAAGCTGAAAAAGAAAAATAATTGACAAAGACCAAGGGATGGTGACTATAAAATAATCACAAGCCCTGACTAAAAGTCTGGATTACAATTAAACCCTTGTTGACTACGGATAGTAAAGATTTTAAACAACACAAACCAACTGTTCAGAAAACAAGCATGTGCGTATTATTGTCTATCAATCAATCTTTTCCATGGATAAAATCATATTGAAAAGCATAGGTCAATTAACTACTTTGAAGGTTCAATTCAATGTGTCGAATATCTTAACATATAGGTGGTCTCCTGTTTTGACAGAGATGGTACACACAGAAATGACATCATGAGCCAATATGTTGTTTTGCCATATGTGCCTAGAATCAAACCCTCCTCCCCCTCCCTGTTTTTGCTGGCATGCTTCACAAAGAAAACTCTGTCAAAAATAGTTCTGAAATTTAGTTTTGCTTGCTTTGCTTCCTAAATCACCTTCAAAAATTCATGACACTTGAACACTATCCCAGTAACTGAAATAATCATTCTTTTCATTTTAAATACATAGGGTAAAATCCGACTTCAAAGAAAAGTTGCCGCCACTCACAAACTAGTCAGTAATCTTTAGTACAGTCGACTTAAGCACCTGTCACGCAAAAGAAAGACCCAGCATTGGTGAGACAAGACAAAATAATATAAAACCCCAGGAGTCATTTAAGGCCTTGTGTTCTTTAATCACTAATCATGTACTTTATCCATGTTGATGGTGATCGAGTTTTGGTGTAATTGAGTCACTGTATTCTGGGGACCCGTTTTAAGCATGTGCAAACACTGTATGCATTTGGAACCCAAATTTTAACAGTGTTTATAGGACCCCAGTTTCAACTTTGTGTGTCTGGAATTATGGGACCCCAATTTCCAGTTTGAACACTTTTTTTTCCCTTAAATTCTTGCTTGTGTTGAAGTAGATACCTATAGCAAAGCTCAAAGAAAAAGAATTTTCAACAAAGGCCCAAGCTGGTGACTACAAAAAAATCACAAACACTGACTAAAATTCCACAAGCCTCGACTACAATTAAATGTTTCTGTCGGGTAGTAACACTTTATCAACACAAATCAACTGTTCAAAACACAAGTGTGTGCATATTATTATCAGTAAATCTATTCCATGGCCAAACTCATACTGAAAAATATCGGTCAATTGACTAATGGGAAGTTTCAATTCTGCGTCTCGAATATCTTACATACAGGTGGTCTCCTATTTCGACAGACATAGTATACACAGAAATGACATATACCAATATGTTGTTAGCCGTATACGTCCAGATTCAAATCCCTCCCCACTTTGCTGGCAATCTTCACAAAGAAAACTCCGTCAACAAAGAGTTCTGAAATTTATTTTTGCTTGCTTTGCTTCCTAAATCACCTTAAAAAGTTAATCACACTTGAACCCCATTCCAGCAACTGAAATAATCATGCTTTTAGTTTATATATATATATATATATATATATATATATATATATATATATATATATATATATATATATATAGGGTAAGATCCAACGTTAAACAAATTTTGCCGCGTTTCACACCTAGTCAATAATCTTTAACATAGACGGCTTAAGCATTCTCGTAAGGCAATGATATGTAGCATCATTTGTTTACCTACACGCATATAGCATCAGTTTGATTTACCTTTATTAGGTTGTTCCATTTCGTGACCTTTTTTGCCATAGCAAATTAGTACCATGGACTCACCCACTACATTCCTCAAATGCACACAGTAGCTTTTGTGGGCCAGTTAAGTAAATCATGCAATGGTGGTTTATACCTGGCCTCTCCCTTTTAATTGTCTTTATTTAAACTTCCTGAAGGAATTTTGCATCAACTTCAATCATGATTGCTTACCATTTATACATGCTACATGCAACGGGCATATACTGAAGTGTTCTATTTTCGAAGATTACTTAAAATCATATTTTTATAATAGAAATCCTGTTTTTAGCATGACATGCTATGTTATATCAAGTCAGCATCTTGAAAATAAATTTCTACATTTCATCAGCGCAATCGGAGCTTTGTCAGGTAAATTAGATTTTTTTATAAGCCTAACGGGTTCCTCACTTATCTAAAATTAGAGAGGTCCCGGGTGTCAGGCTATCAGACTTCTGAACTATGTATAGCATCCTTACAAACTAATGCTTCATTTAATTACACAAGTCATATCCTCGTAAAATTCTAATTTTAAGCTTTTGTTTTTTGGAACATCTTTGCATGCTTATTCTAATTTTTAATTTTTGCTTTTGCCTTTTGCCCATTATAGGTTAAGGTGTCTTTGCAAAGGTGACATTCAACAGAGGTAAGTTTCTACTTGAGTATGTAGAGGAAAGGATATATATATATATATATTAGATTTAATACAATTATTTCTCTAATTAAAACCTCATGTAGTGAGTACAGTGAGAAATTCAGATGGAAGAAAATTGTTGATAACACCTAAACTTCTACATGTGAGAGTAAATTGTCCCTTGAAACAGAACGTAGCTTCAACCTAGAATTGCACGATAATATGAGTGCCATCTGTGGGAATATTTTTTTAATATTGATTGTTTAGAGTATTTAGCATAAAACATGCTTTTTTTGTCTGTTTTGTGTTGCAAATGAGAAATGAATCAATTTATAAATTCCAATTTCTGCAGGTAGTTTAGAGATGGTTGTATTGCTAACTAGAAATTTTAAAGGAAACGGAAGCTATAATCAGCAATTATGCTTTGATTCATTAAAGTTTGATTACAATGAATAGACGTGTTTTCAGCGCAGAGCTGCTCCATTAACCTGGGCGTCCAATCAGGTGAAAGTGGCTTCTTCACTGCATGCCATTCAAAACATGGTATAGAGTGGAGGTCATATCAAAGACAAAAAACAGTTCCTTTCAGCAAAGTAAATTGTTGGGGAAATTGTGTACTATGTTTTTTTATATAATAGTTGCAATCCTTTGATTCAGTCTACATTAGATTTTTTGCATGTTTAAATTAACTGGCTGTGAGCAAGATTTTTAACGCCTTTCAAGTTACTCTGAAAGTCTCTTTGTGCAATTTTATACAGCTAAAATTGTTATACAATGTATTTATAAATAATCCCTAAATTTAGCTGAATAAGAGTTACTGTCCTTTTTAACTCGTAGTGGATCTTCAGCACTAAACATTTTGCTCATACTGAGTTTGAAAATAAACAGGGAGTATAGCATCTAGTGGTATATTCATTTGATTTTTAGTCGCAATTCAAAAGAACACATCTTCAGGACCGCGTTAATTAAGATGACAGAGTTCACAGACTGATTTCCGTTTATCAGGGTTGTGGGAGTTGGCAGTAATAGACCTCCTCCTCCACATAATATTGAACATGGACGAAGAGATGATGGACTTATAATTGTCGATGAATATTCAGATTCTATCCAAATACATGCCATAGACTAAGAAAATATTTTATTCATTCAGCTGTGTAGAAAATTTCCTATTAACACTGGAAAGGATGGTGATGAAATAGTTGTACAGTCCATTCTGCATACATTAGGATTATTTAGGCAATGCAGATGAAGGCGAGATGAGAATAAGTTATAAAGACCATTCAGATGTTCTGAATTCGGTAAACAAACTCACACCTTGCAGTGGTTCATAGCCTCATTGAGGTGTGAAGCCAAACACTCTTAGACTTGCATTGTAAAGACATCTGCACCAAAACATAATTATGCATGTACTAAATTGAACTATTTAAATGCATTAAAGATTAGACAAAAGGCCACTAGTGTCTTGCAGATGTGTCCCTTAAAATTTGATATGGACATGTGGGCACTGTAATTATAATTTAAGAACTTGTTATATATCATGGGATGGCTGATATTCTTATCATCTCCCATTCAGCTCTTGAGTCTAGGTCAATGTGACTTGATGGGTTTGTTTTAGTAGGTAGCTTGGACAGATTTTTGCTGCGATTGTTGATCTATTTAAAGGATTGGAAGATGTTGCTTTTTGTAAGTTGCATTATCTTTTACCTTGCTTTCATATAATTGCAACATCTACAAGAAAGATACGTGTTCCGATTTGTGAATGATGCTGCGGACCGCACAAAATCGCACAATGCACGAATGAAATTGGAGGCGTACAATTCTTACCCAAGGCTTTGTCTCTCTGCAACCAGAATTATTATCAGTTGTGAGGCGATTAGATATGACTATGGAGATGGAAAGAACTTGTACTGGCGGAATAAGGTAGCGCATTCATATTTATTTTATCCCCATTCCAGCGAATCTTTGAGAAATATATATTAGGTAACTTCTTCACAAGTCGATCATGTTTCTCTATAAGCTCTTGATACAATTATTGCATTATAATAAAGTCTAGTATTCAAGTTTATGACCACAAGACCTTATATACGTTTGAGGGTCATTGTCCTCAAAATTTTGTTGAATTAGAACATTGGCACAGTGTATTAATACATGATTTGTAACGTTGGTGATTCTTATCAGGCTTTGGGTAATTTTGGAATACATATGCAGAGATGTTTCCAGGCAGCGAGATCGCGCGATTCGCGCAAAATTTGTACGAATTCGCGCACTTTGAAATCAGTGATGCGCGAGAACTCCTGCAAATTAGTTGAAAGTTGCACATCAAGAAAAATGTAATCTGCACAGCAATATACAAAATGTTATTTCTTTTTTTTTATATAAATTTACAAACAAGAATCTAAAAGTAAATTCAAAGTAAGGATATTTTTTATCACCATACCTCTTCCATTCCAAAGTTTGCAGATTTACTTTAATACAAAAGGATACTTGGAAATTCTTCAAATTATTTATAACCGAAACACGTGTCCAAGAGGGGTTCTGCAATTGATTCCCTTTCCTTCCATGTGCGCATGCGCGAACTTTAAGTCCATTTCCAGAAAGTGATATCAGCCATGGCGGGACGTAAAATCACTGATTATTTTCAACGTCAGGTTAGTGGTGGCGGGAATGTATAAAGTGGACGTCAAGTCAGTGGTGGCGGGAATGTGGAAAGTGAGTGGGAGAATGAAGAAAGTAGTGGAGTTTCTCATGAAATGGAGGACGATATTTCAATATCAGATCATGCTGAGTTAGATGTACCGCTCAGAAACAATAAACACATTGATGCTTTTTTCAACTAGAGGTGAAGTCATTTAAAGATCTGATTTTGATAGTGATCTAACAGAGTGGAGAAAGAAGGAGAGGTGAATATTTAAGTGTTAGGCAAACATTGAAATTGTCTGTTTCATCCCCCCCCCCATTTTTTAAAAAAAATACCCCCTTGTTTTGGTGACAAGGGGGGAAATCCGCCCATACGAAGAAATCCTGGAAGCATCGCTGCATATGTACCATTGAAAACAGAAGACAGAATTTACTTGTCCGGAAGCAAGATCAATATTGTCCAAGACAGATATCAAAAGCATAATTCACAAACAACATAAATGGATCATATTGGTAAACAAAATATGTGACTGATATGCTGCAATGATAAGATACTATTTGATGTTGACACTTACAGTTTGGTATGTGAGTTTTCATCACTGTAATATTAATAACATAAAATTTGAACCATTGCAATGACTATAGAGTTAGCTCGTGATGACAATAATAGCACTAATTAAGAGAGTTGCTTCACAGGTTTTGCAAAACCCTTGATTTTGATGTTTGGTTATGAAAACCCCATGAACATGATAAGTAGAAAACCTTAAATTTCCATTCATATCTCATTTTAAAAAATCTTGAATTGTTCTAATATTTGATTTAGTACTATCAAGTTTCATATCAGAGGAAAATGAGGGAGTATGCCTTTTTCTTACATATGGGAAGAAGAAAAAAATACCCCCCAATCACATGCAAACACGTTGGAATCCTGAAAAATCATTGATAGCTTCCTTGCATGAAGACAGATTCTGAGAAAATTACTGTCAGCTGCAAACCCCCTGCTCCTCCAAATGTAGCTGGTAGATCAAAACCCATATCTGAGACTTATCTACCTCCCAAGCAATCACAGTTAAATGTCTTAAGAACTGATACGAATGTGTAGATTCAAGTTTCTGCAAAACGTTAGTCCTTTCTACATTATTTGTCTTTACACTTTTCATCACAGAACTACAAACACAGCACCTCCAGAAGCAATCATGATACAGGTGACTTTGAGGGTTTTTGTTTGTTTCTGTTTTGTACTTGTTGCGTTTCTAAGCATAGCATGCCAGTTAACTTATTGAGTTAATTGAATTTTTTGCTAAGTTTTTGCTGAGGAAAGATACAAATGGATTGCAGTGTACATGTTTCTAACTGAAGTTATTTTATATACGCAGGTGACCTACAAGTTTGCTTTTGGCAAGGTTGTAAAGTCGGTTTAAGCAGAGCGGCAGATAAAAGGTGATGAAATGTCCTCCCTGCTTTTCCACAAAGCCCTGCAAGATTATGGAAAGATGTCATGAAATGCAGATTGTGAAATGTATTGTTTTACATAGTCCTTTCACTGGTTTAGTTTTCCCAGTTTTTTTGTCAGACTGCATATTTTCCTATACATTTTTCAAACTGACGCTTCCATCCCAATTTTATTTTCAATTTTATTGTGGTATGTAACAAGGCGCTGTTTGATAGATGCTTATATTTTGCCTCTGTTTCTTTCTTTCACTGTCCTCCGTATTGTTTTTGCAAAGCAAAAGATGGATGTCTAAAAATAATGGAAACCATATTTACATTGTTAAGAGTGGTTTGGTTGAAAGTTAAGAACAAAAATCAAGTAAAGGTTTCATTATCTGAGCTGTTAACAAAATTTGCTATTCTTGATAAAATATCCCTATTTTTCACTATCTTTTCTCTATTTTATTTTAAAACAGCCGTACTTTATCCATTTTATTTTGCGAAGGGTTGCTGGAAAGACTGTTTATGCACATTAAGAATGTCTTATTTGGGCTCCAAGAGAATACTTTTCATCAAGAAATGTGGGTAATCTGATTTACAACTCCAAGCAACTGACCAATCAGACGCGAGTTTTGAAATAAGCACGAGTTTGCGCATGATGATAGCTTATAATCTCTAGGCCTAATGCCAAATTTGCGTTCCGTCTCATCTATATGAACTCTTGTACATAACATCGCGAATTTCATTAATATTTCATGTTACTATTTTGAAAGTTCGTATCTGATAAGCACTGTACAGTAGAGGAACGAGTGTAACATTTCCTATTTTCAGATGATGACTTGGATAAAGATATTGACTTGGACCCTTTTGATTTAAACTCCAGTCAAGGTATTTTTCAAATGATATTCATATTTTCAACAATACGTGTCTGTTTCTAAAGTTAATTGAATAAGAGTTTGATTTGCTGTTTAAATTGTTAGTACGATTGAATATAATAATCACATTTCCCTTCACAACGTGACATCATATCTTTTGTCAGCATACTTGGCAAGCTGTTTCAGTTGG